>JAMQGT020013682.1:0-94806 GCA_024447675.2 Pterophyllum scalare
TGTGTTGTGTGGTTACTCATTCGTTACGTATTGGTGGCCAATTTGCTGCAGACCACGCAGTAGTGTAGTGGTTTACAAGTGAACGAGAGCGGATGCCTCGGGCAACGGCAGTCATCCAGCAGCGCTCAAACTACATAGTTCTGACCAACATTTTCAAACTATTTGAAAAGTGTACGTTGGGTGTTACCCACTCCCATGTACGGTTTGTACGCTTTGGAAATGTCAGTAATTGTGAATGATCCCTTAGCGAACATGACACTTCAGAAATAGGAAGAGTGATGACTGCAGTCAGGAAGAAGTCCTCTACTACACACACAACACAGTCTGTTCAAACTGTTATTACACAACACTACAATAATGGAAGGAATTCAATCAGAAGGTTGAAGTTGTGGAATCTGGTGTTTGCAGTGCATTGTGGGATGACGTTAAATGTAATTATGCACACAGTCGAGTATCTTTGTCTTTTAGTTTTTCTTCATTTTATTGGTCCAAATTCCCTTCAAGAATCAGAGCCCTTAAAAAGGTGGAGGCACTGTTGAGCTCCATCCTGTTCCTTAAAGGGGGAGGAGCTAATCAGACGTGAGAAGCTGAGGGTCTGCACTGAGGCTCAGTGATAGACACACACACACACACAGAGGTGAAGTGCTGCCCCCTGGTGGGGAAAGCTTTATACCAAAGTGAAAATGGTTTTTGTTATCCAAAAGTATGTGGACATCGCTGAGCACGGCAGCAAAAAGATGAGCTGGTCACAGGTAAATGGACACTTCTCCCCCATTGAAGTCTCTGGAACTCGAAAAAAGTGACTGGACTTCTTCAAGCTCTAGAGACTGCCATGACCTGGAACCTACACAGACATACTCCCAGTTAATATGTGGGAAGGTGATCGGTTTGGTGGGGGGACTCTGATGCTTCCTGATGGAAGTGTAACCCCAGGCTGCAGGCAGCTGCTCCTTTCACCAAGCACATTGAGTGGCTCCATCTTTGGGCGATGCTTAAATGGGCCCCTCTGGGAACACCAGCAAAGATAATAATGATGAGAAGGATAACAGACTTTATTTCTAAAGGTGCTTCACAGAATTTAAAGCATTCATCAGCTTTGAAACAGGAAATCCTTAAAATAAAAACAAGAAACAAGTGATTAATAAAAGAGAGCAGCATTAAAACTTTACCTGTACGGGTGGCTTTTATAAACTGGGTAAGCCCTGTCTGTGTGGGCGTGGTCAATCCTTGGCTCCACCCCTTGTCTGAGACATGACCACCTGGAAGGTGCCAGGTTGATAAGCAGCTCCTCCTCCTGCTGTTTGCTGAGTGGGTGTGGAGGAGGATGTGAGTGATCTCATCCGGTCAGTCAGAGCAGGAGAGTAAATGATGATGATGATGTCTGCTGAAGAGGAGGAGGACACTCTGTGCTTCATCACCTCTGCTTTTCCCTTCAGGCTGAGGTGGAGCAATCTGATCAGCACTGAACCAGACCTGGTTTACCTGAGGTGGAGAGACACCAACTCACACACAGGTGAGACAGGTGTGTGTGTGTGTGTGTGTGTGTGTGTGTGTGTGTGTGTGTGTGTGTGTGGGGACCCTGTGATCAGTCCTCACTCATGTTTGGGTTCAGGTTCAGGTTTGGGCTGGACGTGCCGCCTCTGTGAGGCTGATGTGAAAAAGCCTCCTGATGTGATTATTAGCCTCAAATATGTGTGATGATGAGGAGGCTGATGAAGGTGACCTAACTGTTGAGTTGGGTCAGTTTGGATGTCTGCTGCTCTTCATCATGTCCACATTAACTGTGTGAATCACACACACTCTGCTTATGCTTCCATTCAATAATCTTTATTAACACAGATATAAAAGAGACATAAATACAATGACATCACATATTGTCTACAAAAGAACAGTCTGTATACTTATTATATTTCTGTATTTCTATTATTTTCATTAAAAATAATAGTTCCATGAAACTGATGATGCTGCTGAGAGTTTACAGCTGGTTTTAATTTTGTCTCTAAAAATAAAAACACCCTCTTGATACAGATACAATAAACACACATAAGGTACTTTACCTAAAATGTAATAACAGTTAATACCACTTTGAAATGATAAAAAAATGATTTCAGTGTTTGGCCTTCCTGGAGAATGCTGATTCTGCAGAGTGACGGTGTGTTTAGAGTCATTACAGTATTTATGTAATCAGATGAGTTTTTTATTTGCTTCTCAACTTTAGTTTCCACAGTGAGTTTACTTGTTTCACTTTAGTTTTCATGCTTTAAAAATGTTTTGTTGTATTTGTTTTAGTAGTTTTAGTGATGCATTTCTCCATTTTCTGCTGCATACCTGTGTACCTGCGTACCTGTGTACCTGCGTACCTGCGTACCTGCATACCTGCGTCTCAGGGATTAGAGGGAGGCTAAGCAGATGCACAGACCTCCCTCTCCCAACCTCCTCGAGCTCTTCCAGGGGGACACCAAGGTGTTCCCAGGCCATCAGCACTTCGGCTTCCTCCTGTCTCTAAGGGTTTCGTTGTACCCAGTCACCCTTCAGAGGAAGCTCCTTTCTGACACTTGTATCTCTCTACCCAGAGATCATGGCCACAGTGGAGGGTAAACAGATTCACCTTCACACTCAGCTCTCCTTTCACCACGACACCATCACCATGACTGTTCTCACCATCCTTCCTCTCTGCCTATCTGAGAGTTTTCTTGGCCACTTCAGGCCTTAACTAGAACTGTGCCTGTGGTCTTCCAGTTCCTCACTCTGTTCCTCACAGTGGAAACTGACAGCTGAAATCTCTGAGAGAGCTTTATGGATCCTTCTCCTGAATCATGATGCTGAACAATCTCTGTTTTCAGCTCATCTGAGGGTTGTTTTGAGGCTCCCATGTTGCCGCTCTTCAGAGAAGATGCAAAGAGGAGAAACACTTGCAACTGGCCACCTTAACCCTTTCTCATAGTTGGATTCACCTGTGTATGTAGGTCAAGGGTCAATGAGCTTACAGAACAAATGCTGTGTTCCAATAATTAGTGCTAAAGGTATTCAAATCAATAAAATGACAAGGGTGCCCAAACTTATGCACCTGCCTAATTTAGTTTAAATAATTATTGCACACTTTCTGTGAATCCTATAAACTCCATGTCACTTCTCAGATATCACTGTGTTCATCTTCTGTATGATAGATTTAACAAACTTTTGCATACCACTGCATGATCTGAATGTTGTGCCAAACATATTTGCTTTTCCAACATGAGCTCTATAAATTCTCTGTAAGCTCCTCCTGTTAGTGTTTTTCTTTTTCTTTCTCTATTCATTCATGATGGTTCACACAAGTGTAATAATGCAGCACCAGAGCCGACGGGCAGAAAAAGGGCAAGTAGGAAAAAAAGGGGGGGGGTTGAAAATAAAAGTAAGGTGAGAATGAGAGGACAGAGCACAAGCAGAAAAATACATGGGGTCACCAACTGCTGCACCTATAAAAAAAGACATACAGAAAACCACTGTTTCTTTTGTTTGCTAAATAATTCCATATAAATTTCTTCATAGTTTGAATGACTTTAGTATTAATCTATAATGCAGACAATTTTTAAATAATGAAAAAACACTGAATTCGAAGGTGTGTCCTAACTTTTGACTGGTACTGTATGTCTATTTTTAGCACAGCAACCAGCAGATTTCTCCACATCACCGTCTTTTGTTTACACAGAGCTGTCGGGTCACGTTGCCATGCGTGGGGCGTGAGAAAGTGGGGCATGACTGAAAAGGTTTGAGAACCACTGCACAAAACAAACAGCATCTGAAAAATATATACTTATGAAAAAAACACAGATGCACAAAAGTCTTGTGCCTTGTGTCAATCTTACGAGAAAGATTAAGGGGGCCCAGGCCATCCACAGCCCCCCCCATACTTGTATATAATCAGCCAAGTTGTGGCTGATTATATACGCATTAACAAGTTGATTGATGAGTACTTGAACATATGCAGCCAATGAAGTGAGTGTATGTGTGGCACACTGTCACAGAAACTGACCTATAACCTGTTATTATTAATGTGAAGTTCAGAAGACTTGCAAATGTGCAACAGTTGAGGGACTGTAGTCCAGTTTCTTGTTATTAGCATGTGCAAAACAAAAGATCACCCTGTTAAATAACAGCTGCAGGGACACTGGATCCATTCATATCTGAACAACAAACCCTGAACAAAAACACTAACTCTGAGACAATAATCTCTACAGGAGTCTGAGTCCTGCTGGCCTGTTAACATCCAGCACTTCTTATACTCTGAAGGAGGATGAACAGTTATAAATTAAACCTTTGTCTACAGAAAAGATCTGTTTTCAGTTCCATTCATTCAATTTTATTATATAGCACAACAGTCACCTCAAAGCACTTTAAATTGTATGGTAAAGACTATACAATAATTTCAGAGAAAACCCAACAATCAAAACGACCCCCTATGGGCAAGCACTTGGTGATAGTGGGAAGGGAAAATTCCCTTTTAATAGGAAGAAACCTGCTGGGTATCATCTGCATATCAATGAAAATGCATGTCATGCTTTTTAATAATACTGCCTAAGGGAAGCATGTATAATGTCAATAAAACTGGTCCTAGCACAGAACCCTGTGGAACTCCATAATTAACCTTAGTGTATGAAGAAGACTCCCCGTTTACATGAACACACTGGAGTCTATTAGATAGATGTTTTTGTTGTCATAAAGTTTCACAAAATGAAACCTGAAGAGTGACTCAGATTCAGTTTCAGCTCAGTACCGTTTGATCACATTGCAGCTGTCAATGATTCAGGCAGGTGACATGTCACCTGGGCTGTTTGGTCGGTTTGTGTTTTGCTGGAAAGGAAGGGAGAGGTCATATGACTGTTCAGGTGATTCACCTGAGCAGGAAGAGGAGCTATTAGTGTTCTGACTCCCTGTGTGTGTTCTCGTGTGAATGTTGGAGACGTCCATCATGTCGCCATCCGATTACCAGTATTATTGTTGTTTCCCTCAGCTCTCATTACCTGGCTACTGTTGCTGTTGCCGCGACCGAGTTGCCGTTCCAATGTTCCGCCGCAGGAAGAAGAAGCACAGGCTGGAGATCTCAGCACCGCAGGACTTCCAGCATCGCGTCCACACATCGTTTGATGTCACCACAGGATGCTACGTGGGGCTGCCGCCGCAATGGCAGAGCGTCATTGACAAACTGAGGAGGCCACGCCCCCTGGTGGACCCCTCTAGGATCACTGATGTTGAACTTGGACCCAAAAAGGTGAGAGGGATTATTTAAATAATTAAATGATGTAAACGTTGGGGTAGAAATGTGCCGACCATCAGTTCTGGTGTTCCAAGCAAATGCCAGCACCGTGCCAGATGAATAGAATTTATTAATCCCATTTGTTTGTGTGTTGGCCCAACATGTCCATCTACTTTAACAGCAACGCTACTGATGGAAACTGATTTGTTGATTAATACTTTTAATGTCAGGTCAGTGGGAGTGTACACGTTTCTGTGTGAAAAAACAGCCAGACCTTCAACCATGTTCCACGGCCTTCCTCAGGAGGTGGAACAGAAGAAGTGATGTTATTCTGAGCACTTTGATGAGCTGGGATGAACAACTTTAAGGAGCTAGGTTCTGTGGATATTACAGCATGTGATTACTGCTGGAATGACTTCTAATAAGCTGCCCAGAATAAATTTTAAGACTGAGAGATATTACACATAATCACAGCTTTCTGCACAGAACATAAAAATCAAGCCTGAAGAACTTCAGCCATCTGTCCACTAAAGGTGCTGATAGAAATGATCTTGAAGGCGAGGGCTTTGTGCGTTCACTACATCAGCAGGTCTGATCTTTCAGCTGCAACACAAACAGTCATCTCCAGGAAGCGTTTTAACTTCCTGATTCCCATGTCTTCTAACTTCAGAGTACAGGTGGTAAACGAAGAATTTAGTTTAATTTAGTTTGTACCAACCTGAACTGGTCGAAACTCCACAGTACTCTGAGTTATCAGAGTTGCAATCCCTCAACAGGTTATTCTGTATTTACCTGGTAAATATTTCATAATTGGCATCCTCTAAATAGAAACATTAAAAGATCTCTTTAGCATAAACATTAACATCATCAGGCTCTGCCATAATGCTGTGATGTGCTGGGATGCTGACTATGCCTAAATCCTAAAATAATACATAAATAAATGACACACCTGTGGAGGTCTGGAGATTGTTTAACACAATCATGGAGAACGAGAGGATGTCTGAGGAACGGAGAAATGCATGCTACTGATATTCAAGAACAAGACTGATGTGCAGAGCTGTAGTAACTACAGAGGGATGAAGAAAGAGCACTACAGATGTGATGTTGCTTTGAAAGTGTTGACGGAGAAGTATGGAGAAGGTCAGAAGGAGCTTCGCTGTGTCTTTGTGGAGCTAGAACAGTGCTGCTTGATCTAACTGAGGGCCACATTTGGAAAATGAGAAGAGGCTGAGGGCCAGTTAATAAACTACAGTCATCAAATAAAATGAGCAAACTTTGAGCTTTTGGAGCTGCAGGTTAGGATGCTTCAAGTGACTAGTGATATCACACAGATATGCATCCAGAGCCACAGATGCCTGATGTTGCATAAACAGAGAAAACTCCTGTGCTTTGATTTTTGACTGGAAAGAAATTCTGTGATTTCTTTGCACCGACGCGCTGTAGGACTGGACCCGGCTCAGCCATATGAAGCTTATGCATAAGTTCTATAAGGAGGATCTCACGAGCACAGGCAGATGTGCAGTACCTGTTGCATCTGTAGACTCGTCCACAGCTACTGACATGTGAGCCACTCAATCCAGTTCAGCAAGTAAAGTAGAAAAATTGTCCTCATACAAAGTTTCCAGTCTCCATGCCACCATTGAATCTGCATCACATGAGTGATGATGTCATCTTTGTGTTTGTCACCAGCAAAAACTCCACCATGTGCACGTTTTCACAAGCTCATCCATCTCCAGAGTTACACGCAGCGAAGCAGCGGTGGCTTTTTCAGCAGCAGTGGTGGAAGCTGTCAAGACTGATGATGTGGTAGAATAGGACAACTTTAAGGCCATGCTACCAATCAATACAGATTCCTTTGTGAAAGCTAGGAGGAATTATTGAGTATTTGCCACATGATCAAACGGAAAATGTGTGAATTATTTTAAGTTTGAGGAATTACAAGAAATGGTCACTGGATGGTCAGCAGCCAGTCACGGTCCAGACTGATAGAGAAAGCATGTGATAGGCTGCTGAGGGAGGAACTGTAGTACTGCATGAGGAAGTCAGGAGTGGCAGAGAAGTCTGTGAGGGAGGTGCAGGACATGGATGAGGACAGCGAGATGGTGGTGAGGTGTGCGGTTAATTTTATTTTCTAAAAACAATCAATTTTATTTATTTTTGTTTATTTCCTGCAGACCATTGTTCGTGGCAGCTTCATCGGTCATGGAGACTACATCAGTCATGTGATCTCTGAGATGACCCGTGTGTCCGTCAGCAGCTCCAACTCTCTGCGCCGTAGCAGTCCGTCGGCACGGAAACGTGCTCGTTCAATGGGCCGGCTGGGAGAACTGGCTGAGGACGAGTCATACCAGTACCAGGAGCTGATTCGCCGTGGCGGCAGCGTAAAAAGCGGTGGGAGCTCCACCTACTGGCAGGACCGGATCCGACAGGTGTGCAACGAGAGCAGCAGCCCTAAATTGAATGGGACCCTGCAGAGAGCCAAGTCCACCTGCCAGGTGGACTCTGCAATCTGAGGCCACACCCCTCACACCAGCGACACCTCAGAAGACAGGTGAACCAAGTGGACAGTATGCCCGCAGTGAGGGGGCAGAACTACGAAACAGGAAAACTCCCTGTCACTACATTCTACAGACTGTAGAGACCAGTGGGCCACAGGTGAGGCCACGACTAGGTGTGGGTCACCTACCTGACCTGCTGTCCTCGTCCAGAGAAAACTTCCAGAAGGCCACACTCATCCTACGACCTCCAGGTGAGACTCACCTTTTAAAGGAAAGCTTCCATATTTTAATGAATTCATCCAGAATGAGCCCCCCCTGTGGACAGATTGAAACATATGAGGTTAAAAGGCTAGCACTAATACATGAAACAAGGTGAAAGAGCTAAGCTAAGCATGAAGACGGGACATGAGAGATACTCATGAGTTCAAATTAAGAACCATAGGAAACAGCTAACTTAGCATAATACAAAATACAGATATATCAGGAAAGAAATGTAATCTCTTCTTTTTCTCCCCCAGTTGGCCTCCCCCTCCTCCCACCTGCTGCCCCCTCCTAATGGCACCAGCAGTCCCATCATCACAGGTAGAACCTTACCTCAGCGGTTGCCCCACCCATCCTCTGCCTTCACTGTTCCTATGAAATCTCCAAACCCAACAGCTCAGGATGTCCTCTCCCAGCCCCACCTTACCTCCACCAGCTCCCCAGGTTACCCTGCCACCTCCCCCAAGCAGGTGAGACCTGACGGCACTCCTCCAAAGGTGACCCACGAGCAGTTCAAGGGGGCGCTGCAGATGGTGGTGGACCCTGGTGACCCGAGGATGACTCTGGAGAACTTTGTGAAGATTGGAGAGGGGTCCACAGGCGTTGTTTGCATTGCCCGGGAAAAGCACAGTGGGCGACAGGTGGCGGTGAAGATGATGGATCTTAGGAAACAGCAGCGGCGAGAGCTGCTCTTCAATGAGGTACGGGTGTGGTGACGTGGGCAGCAATTTACCTGTTTTCAGTTTCACTCATCTTGATTTGATACGTCTCAGGTGGTGATCATGAGGGACTACCGGCACCAGAATGTGGTGGAGATGTACCGCAGTGCTTTGGTGGAGGAGGAGCTGTGGGTCATCATGGAGTACCTGCAGGGTGGTGCTCTAACCCACATTGTCAGTGAGACCAGGTGAGCTGGAAGTCAATCAAATGTGTCGTCTGGTATATGTTCTCAGTGTTCATCATGTTTCTGTGTGCTTCAGGCTGAACGAGGAGCAGATAGCGACGGTGTGTGAGGGTGTCCTGCAGGCGCTGTCCTACCTCCACTCTCAGGGCGTCATCCACCGTGACATCAAGAGCGATTCCATCCTGCTCACACTGGACGGCAGGGTTAGACCTTTCTTCTTCTTTGACACAATTAATTCCCACCTGATCCCACACACAAACTTGTGTTTATCACACGGCGAGGACCCTAGACTCTTACATGCCTGATGAGGACCACCTTTATAAAACCCATGAAACAGTTAGACTGAGGGGTGAGTGTTTGTGAGAACCAGCTTTAGAGACCAAATTTATCTTTGGTGAAATACTGCAACCTATTTTTCATTTCGAAAAAGAATCAAAATAAATAAAAACTTTAAACATTTTCAGATTATGAAGGACAATTTATCATGTCAAAGCCAGACATGTAAAAATAAAGTAAATATTTTCCCAGACCAACAAAGGGTCCTAATGGTGTCCAGCAGATTTCATCTGACTGATAGTACCACTGTTAATAAGTAACACTTTACAGTAAAGAAAGTGCCTCCTGCTGGTGAGTCAGGTTCAAGCATATTGTTTTTCCAGTTTATTCAGGTTATTAGGCAACCAAAACCCACCAATGTTGACTGATTAAACCTGTGCACAGGTACCAGATATCAGTCAAATATGACTTAAACCCTGCAGACTGATTATTGGTAACAAAAACATCTAGACCAGTGATCCTCACTATTTGTTTCAAAAGAGCCATATTGACAGATCAAAGTCAAAGGGAGAGCCACAGTGTCACACCAAGTACTCAAATAAAGGAACAAATAAACAACCCACTCATGAACAAAACAGAAACACAGCCAACACATTATCTGCATAAACAAAATTTACTCTAGTGCTGAGATGAGCGGAAGCTGTGGTGCATGTCCTTGACTTTCTTCATGCTGTATTTGTTGTTGCAACCACAGTGAGGCATTCAAGGTGGCATGGGTCCGCCGGTTTCCCTGTTTTTCTCTGTCTGTGTTTGATTATCAATCGCTCCATTTTGCGTGGTGAATATATTGCACTAGCTACTTCGTAGGGTCACTGCTGCCCTGTAGCGTGCTCTGCTGTCTCGGTGCGGCAGCGGGAGCGTGCTGTTGGAAACAGTGCCTGTGTTGCCAGTGTCCACATATCCCCCATTTGGAACCAACTTTAATTGAGGCAAAATGAGAAACATAATACCAGTGCTCAGAATGTAGAGCACATTATATGTTTCTGTAGCATGCTTTAAAAATGTATTGGCTGTGCTGGGGTATTGTTGTAATCGGTCACGAGAGCCACCAGTAAAGCTTCTTGAAGTTCAGTGGATGGTTTTCTGTTAGTAAAACTATAAATTTGTTTGTTTGTCTTTTGTCTTTTGTCCTGCTGCAGATCAAACTGTCAGACTTTGGTTTCTGCGCTCAGATCACCAAAGAAGTCCCAAAAAGGAAATCTCTGGTCGGGACTCCATACTGGATGGCTCCCGAGGTGATCGACCAAAAACGCCGTACGGCACCGAGGTAACAATGATCAAGGATGTTCCTGCCAACTAACTTACTATCTAAGAGTCAGAAAAGAGTCCAAACTGAGTTCAATCTACAAGGTTAAACAAATATTATATTTGTAGTTAAGGCATTTCAAGCTATTAATCACACTCAAATCATCAATCACTCAACAATCAAATCATAGTGCAGTTTAGCATAAAAACTACAAACAAAAAGGAAAATAGCAAATAGTTAAGTATCTAGATCATATTTCAAAATTAAAGCATCAAGATTTCTTAGTACAAGTGAACTCTTACTGTTTCCTTTTTTCAGGTGGACATCTGGTCTCTGGGAATCATGGTGGTGGAGATGGTTGATGGAGAGCCACCATATTTCAGTGACACACCCATCACTGCCATGAAGAAGCTGCGAGATGAAGCAGCACCGAGTGTCAAGAACATCCAGAGGGTCAGACACACACACACACACACACACACTCAAACTTGTATTTATATGTAGGGAGGACCCAAGGTGTGAACATGCATTATGAGGACTTTAGAATGCAGTCATTTATATTTTATTTGTCATATCTTCATTTTTCTGTAAGTTGAATCTAAAAACATCAGATTTTTTTCTGAAGCTCAGTTACTCAAGTGCTAACTAGCTAACCAGTTAGCACATGGTGTCGGGCTCTGAGAGGTTATGGCATTTGCTGATGATATAATTATCCATACTGACAGTGGCTGATGATGTCATTGCATTTGTGCCCAGGTGTCTCCAGTGCTGAAGGACTTCCTGGGCTGCATGTTGACCCGTGACACGGTGCAGAGGAGCAGTGCTGCCGACCTCCTGGAGCACCCATTCATGTTACAGGCTGGTTCACCGCGCTGCCTCGTGCCCCTGGTGGAGCAGCACCGCAAACACATGTCGCTCTGCTGAGCACCTGAAACTCACTGAGTCACCTGAGACACTCTTCTGTAACACAGTGAAACATCAGCCTGTCTCTGATGGGCTGCAGACCACAGATTTCCTGAATACCTATTGGTCTCTGCTCCCAGGTTGCCCCTTTGACCTCCAGTTCTGTAGCTTTAAAATGGAGAATTCAAACTTTGCAACATTTCAGGTTCCTTCATGTTTCCAAAGATTGTCGTTTATAAAAACATTTCAGTAGATTTAAAGACAAATTGAACCCTTTAACATAAAATCACAGCTCAGAGCTCCTCCTAAAGAACAGCTTCACATAAACGTGTGAAATCAAACATTTATTAGTTTCAGCTGAGCCGAGGACCAACCTTTGACTTCAAGAAGTTTCTCTCTGTATCAGAGCTAATAAAGCAATCAATAAATGGATCAATTTGTCACTGCTGACCAACAGCTTGAGTCTGCTGATTTAAAGCTCTTCATTAGGAAATGGCACATTTTGTTACTGAGCTAATGGATGGATCATTTTCTCCTGTGAGGATGATGATGACGATGATGATGATGAGAAGCTCTTCCTCAGGATTCTGGTTGAAGCTTTGCACAGTTTGAATGTGACTTTGTACACAATGCAGATTAAAGTTTTATTTAACCTCGTTTCTGTTTGTTTCCTGGTTGAATCGTAGAAAAGTTTTCTTGATTGAAACTAAAGCTGATCTTGAAACACAGCAGAGGAGGAGCCAAATGTTCTGAACATTTTTACTTGTTTAACTCTTCAGATGTGAAAATACAAGTAACCTTTTCATTTATGCTAATCACACTGATTTAAAACATCATAAAAGGAAATGAAAATAAAAAATGACAGGATTGTTTCAGCAATGTTCTAATAACACTCAAATACTTTTCTTTGGTTTCTTACCAGAATAAATAAACTCCATGATTTTTATTTAAAGGAGACATCTCATGCAAAATCCACTTTTTTAGCCCTTAAACACATTTTGTTGTGTACTTTGAGTGTGTAGCAGTGCAGGAAATTTAGATGTATTCTGTCCCGGTGCTGTGTAGATATCTTTATATTCTTTTTGGGGCCTAATTTTCAGTCTGTTCAGTTTCCTCTGTTCCCTGTTACCTTTTCTTTCCTCTTACATCACAGTATTTGCTGTGGAACCTCTAAACAAGGGCATGGACTTCCAGCTTACCAATTTCATGAAGCCGCCATTTTTTTTCTCGCAGTGATTTTGTAGTCCAAGTTCAGTTATGCCGAAGTTCCAAGTAGACAAGTCCAGATGTTCGGTTGTTGGGTGTATTAACCCACATGATTCCTTACATCGCCCCCGGCATCAGAGCCTCTTTGAAGTGCCTGTTTCTCTGCAGGTAGATAATCATATTGCTGCTATCAAACTACAAAAATGGCCGAACGGGGTGGAGTGGAACGCTCTGTGACCTGGAGGGGTCACAGAGCTCTTGACCGTCTCATTCACATTTAAAGAGACCGCACCAAAACGAGCTGCTCTTAGAGAAATACCTGCAACCATAATTTATTCTCTTTTTCCTGAAAACCTCCTGCATGACCCTCGAACTTTATTCTGAATAATTTCATCCATTAGTTCCTAAAAACAAACGCCATCTGTCACCACAACTTGGCAACACACAGCCTGAAGTGTGTGTGTGTGTGCGTGTGTGTGTGTGTGTGTGTGTGTGTGCAGCTCTGCAGGCAGCCTGGTTAGACCCTGAATGCTGTTTCTTTGCTGTTGTAGTTGCTTAATCACGGCAGGCGGAGGGCTGTCTGTTTATTAATGATAATGACGCCATGCAAAAGTTTACCTTCTTACTGTGAATATTAATCATAATAAATTTTAAGAGACAGACCAACACAAAGCAGTGCACAATAATGTAGAGGAATAAAAATGATATGCAGTTTTCAAAATTTTAATCAAATAAAAATCTGAAAAGCGTGATGTGCAAAAGTCTCCACCCCCCTGTATCAGTACTTTGTAGATCCTCCTTTCGCTGCACTCACAGCTGCACGTCTTTTGTGGTCTGTCTCTACCAGCTTTCCTCATCTACAGACTGAGACTTTTACCCAATCTTCTTTGCAAAACAGCTCAAGCTCAGCCAGATTGGATGGAGATCGTCTGTGAGCAGCCACAGATGCTCAGTGGGATTTAGGTCAGGACTGGGACTGGGCCATTCTAGCACAGCAATATTCTTTGATCTAAACCACTGGAGCTCTGGCTGCATGTTTAGGGTCATTGTCTTGCTGGAAGGTGAATTGCCTTCCCAGTCTCAAGTCTTTTGCAGCCTCCACCAGGTTTTCTCCCAGAATTGCTCTGTATTTAGCTCCATCCATCTTCCCATCAACTCTGACCAGCTTCCCTGTCCCTGCTGAAGAAAAGCCTCCCCACAGCACCATGTTTCACAGTGGGGATGGTGTGTTCAGGGTGATGAGCAGAAAAACAAACAGCTGCACCTCTTCCTTGTTACAGAATCAGAGAAAGTTTTGTGCCAAAGCCTAAAACTAAGAAGTCTGAGTGTTATGAGTTTAATGACCCTTTAAGCACACAAATGTGAGCAAAGATCAGAGCTGATGAGATTAAAAAACACAGAAAATATGAAAACTGTAATTTCATGAGTTCATGTGTTCAGTGGCTGAAAGCTGTTTTAACTTGCAGGTGATTCAGATCAGCCACAGTGCAGCTGCTTTTATCGTTCCTCTTTAAAGGTTAGAAAAGCTGAACGTTCCAGCTTCATCTGCGCACCGTTCTTCAGCTGGAGCTTCGGTTCATGGCCATCAACAATTAGAACCAGCCCTCATACAGATTTTTAGCTTGTGTGCCTTCCTCCTCTGTGGGTGTTTTGTCCTTTAGAAGCCTCCGTAGCTCTGAAATAAAAATCTAAAAAGTCTTTTTAGGAGCTCACGTTGGGAAACTTCCTGTTTGTGACCAAAGACTTGATTTGTGTGGATCTCCTCTGGCTCTTTACAGACAGGATTATTAATGTGAGCTTCTGCAGTTCTTTTTAAAGCTCACTGAGGTTCAGAGCGAGTCCTCACGTTGCACCAGGCTGTCCTCGTGTTACAGATAAAAACTGATTCCAGAGTCTCCAGTTTCTATTTGGAGCTTCGACTGTCAGAGATAAAGAGACACACACTTCAGCCCATCACAGATTAGCATAACCTGCAGGCCATTAACCACGAGTTCAGAGGTTAAACCGGCTGCAGGACTTTGTGTCAGCTGTTCAGTCACATTAAAGCAGAATCATTTCATTTGCCTGTCTCAGTCTCTCAGCTGCTCCACATTAAAGTCCTGTTCAGAATTCACAATTATTCATTCATTTTCAGAAAACTTGACCTCTGACCTTTAGTTTGAGGTCAACATCACAGAGATTTGAACTGGCCTGAGATTTTTAGTAGATGCATCCATGGTGTGAATTTGAACAGCCGAGGTCACATCGTTCCCGGGTTATGGCCAGTGTGGAGCCTGACTCCTTCTTCGAAACAGCCGAGCTGATGAAAATGACCTCTGTGACCTCAGCTCATGAACAGGAAGTGAGGTGCCATTTAGAGTCGACCTGTTTGACCGGTGTTTTAATTTGATATCTATCTGTCTAGATTGAACAGATGACAAGTTTGTCATAAAAATAATCCTTAGACTTTAAATTATTATAATTATTTAATTTGTAAATGATTATTTGCACACATTTCAGGAATTGTGTCTCCTCCACAGGTTTATTTGTTTCAGGTGTTTTTGTCTAAACTCATCTGCTTTCTTAGACACTAGAGTCAAAGTGAATTTTAAAAATCCATTTTTATGACTTTATAAGTCATAAAATACTGAAAACTTTTTAGGCTCCAGATGACAGGTGATGACACTGCTCTGTAAAAGCCCCTTGGATACAGACGGGAATCAAACTGGGAATTCTGGTGGATGTGAAGATTTCTCACTTAATGTTCTTATTTGGAGCGACTGACCTTTAAATACATGTGTTTTAAAATCTCCTGTTTTATTTATTGAACAGATATCACCAAGTTTTCTTAAACATGCTTTGAAATATACAAACAAGTTATTTCATTTACATTTTCAGGTTCTCACTTCAGTTATTGTGGCCCTAAAAAATCACAAAAATGATGCTCAGAAACCATTAATAATATTATTGATAATTAATCAACTGACTTAATCTACATGCATGCATGTGGAAGGAGCAGCTGTGCCTGAAGTGAAGCACACAAAAAGTACAAGTGTGCAGTAACAGTAATTGTTGTCAGGTGTGTATTTTTAACACAATATCACCATTTCATTATTATATATCACAGTTAGAGCTGCAGACTCCTTAAATAATTTGAATTAATGCCCAATAAACTGAGAAGAACAAACAGTGTTCATCTGAAAGAAGTCATGGAGACCCTCAGTTCAAACAAGCAAACAGCTGCATGGATCAGCTGTTTAGTCAGCTGATGAGAGCAACAGAGGGTAAACCAGCAGGAAGTCCAGCCAGAGAATTACACACACACAGACACACACACACACTAATACTGGTAACAAAGTGATGTGCTGTGCAGGAACTCAGGTGTGAAAGCAGAGAGTGAGAGCAGGTGAGGATGAAGGGGAAATGGTCAGAGAAGATGCAGAGGGAGGAAGCTGGAGTGAAGATGAATGCAGCTCAGGGAAAATGATGGGACCAATGAGAGACAGTGACAGATGCAAGCAGAGAAGAGGAAACTGACCTGTGGGTTTACCTCTGGTAAAGGTGGAGAGTGACTACTTTCAGGAGACCCTGAACCCTCCCTTACTTATCCTGCTATAGGCCTAGGCTTCTGGTGGGTTCCCATGATGCACTGTTTCTCTTCATTCACCGATTTTACTCTGTTTATAGCCCACTCTGCATTTAATCATTAGTTATTATTAATCTCTGTCTCTCTTCCACATGATTGCTGGGTTTTCTCTGTATTGTAGTGGGGCCTTTATAAAGTATGAAACACCTCAAGGTGACTGTTTGATGTGAAGTGGTGCTATATAACTGAAATTGGACTGAACTTTTTCTGTTTGCTTTAAATCTAAAGAAATCAAATCTCAGTTTATGTTTCACTGTTTGTTTATTTCAGGAATTTTCTACATTATTTTTTATCGTCCTCACAGGCTGAAAGAACATTTAAAGTAATCAAAAATGTAAGATATGATACTTATCTTTTGGTTCAATGACCAAAAGATAAGTAAATGAATATCAGAAGTAAATACTTAAATATTAAAGTAAAGCACATTACTGAGGGATGTTTAGTAGACTGAAGTAAAATAAATTTGCTGTGGTGATCTTATAATAATGTCTGCAGATGGCAACAGTTTCTGTAACAGTTTAAAAATGTTCTCATTCGGAAGCAATTAATTATTGTCATTTTAAAGATGATTGATGATTCTTCAGTATATGTGCGTGATTGTTTTAACTGAAGGTGGATGTTGTCGAGTGGAGGACATGCTGGATGAGCTGCAGGAGGAGACAGTCTAAATGGAGATGTGTCAGGACTCTGTATCAGCAGGCAGATAGGCAGTGATACTCTGCTTCTCCTAAAATGGATTCTAACAGCCAAAGGTCCTGAATCTGCCCTCACAGGATGGTCACATGATCAGACAGATTTGAGTTCAGCTGTGATCTCCTAATTTGGCCCACAGGGAGTCTTTATAAATCTCCACCTACTGTGAGGAGGCTGCAGTTCAGCTTCAGCAGGAAAACTTTCTCTCTTCTTGATTTGTTTTCTCCTCTGACTGCTGGCGTCCTCCACCTTAAACCATGGGTGACTCTCTGATGGCGGTATTTGGGAAGGCTGCTCCTTACCTGAGGAAGTCTGAGAAGGAGCGTCTGGAGGCTCAGACCAGACCCTTTGATATTAAGACCGAATGTTTTGTAGTAGATAATAAAGAGGAATACGTAAAAGGAAAAATCCTGAGCAAAGATGGTGGGATGGCAACTGTTAAAAAGGAGGATGGAACAGACGGTGACTGTGAAGGAATCTGATGTTCACCCCCAGAATCCACCTAAATTCGATAAAATTGAAGACATGGCAATGTTTACGTTCCTCCACGAGCCCGCCGTGCTGTTTAACCTCAAAGAGCGTTATGCAGCCTGGATGATTTATACCTACTCCGGGCTCTTTTGTGTAACCGTCAACCCCTACAAATGGCTTCCTGTCTATGATGCTGAAGTGGTGGCTGCCTACAGGGGGAAGAAGAGAAGCGAAGCCCCTCCTCACATCTTCTCCATCTCTGATAATGCCTATCAGTACATGCTGACAGACCGGGAGAACCAGTCTGTCCTCATCACTGGAGAATCTGGAGCAGGAAAGACGGTGAACACCAAGAGAGTCATTCAGTACTTTGCCAGCATTGCTGCAGTTGGGGGTGGAAGCAAAAAAGACACCAGCAAGGGAACTCTGGAAGATCAAATCATTCAGGCAAACCCGGCACTGGAGGCCTTCGGCAATGCCAAAACGTTGAGAAACGACAACTCGTCCCGTTTTGGAAAATTTATCCGAATCCATTTCGGCATGAGCGGCAAGCTGTCATCTGCTGACATAGAGACATATCTGCTGGAAAAGTCACGAGTTACCTTTCAGCTGAAAGCGGAAAGGAACTATCACATCTTTTACCAGATCCTGTCCAATCAGAAGCCAGAACTTTTGGACATGTTGCTGATCACAAACAACCCATACGACTACTCCTACATCTCCCAAGGAGAGGTAACAGTCCCCTCCATCAATGACTCAGAGGAGCTGATGGCCACCGATGGTGCCTTTGATGTGCTTGGCTTCACTCCAGAGGAGAAGATGAGTGTCTACAAGCTAACTGGTGCCATCATGCACTACGGCAACATGAAGTTCAAACAGAAGCAGCGCGAAGAGCAGGCTGAACCTGATGGAACCGAGGCTGCTGATAAATCAGCGTACCTAATGGGGCTGAACTCTGCTGATCTCATCAAGGGGCTGTGCCACCCCCGAGTCAAGGTAGGAAATGAATATGTCACCAAAGGGCAGAATGTAGACCAAGTCTACTATGCCATTGGTGCTCTGGCAAAGTCCGTGTATGAGAAGATGTTTAACTGGATGGTGGTGAGAATCAACCAATCACTGGACACCAAACAGCATCGTCAGTACTTCATAGGAGTGCTGGACATTGCTGGATTTGAGATCTTTGATTTTAACACCTTTGAGCAGCTGTGCATCAACTATACTAATGAGAAACTGCAACAGTTTTTCAACCACCACATGTTCATTCTGGAGCAAGAAGAGTACAAAAAAGAAGGAATTGAATGGGAGTTCATCGACTTTGGGATGGACCTGCAGGCCTGTATTGATCTGATTGAGAAGCCTTTAGGGATCCTGTCTATTCTGGAGGAAGAATGCATGTTTCCCAAAGCCAGCGACCAAACCTTCAAGGCCAAGCTCTATGACAATCATCTGGGCAAGAACAAGATGTTTGAGAAGCCGAGGGCAGCAAAAGGTAAAGCAGAGGCTAATTTTGCCCTGGTTCACTATGCCGGGACGGTGGACTACAACATCGCTGGCTGGCTGGTTAAAAACAAAGACCCCCTGAATGAGACAGTGGTTGGTCTTTACCAGAAGTCCTCTCTGAAGCTACTGAGTCTTCTGTTTTCAAACTATACAGGAGCCGATGGAGCAGACAAGGGAAGTGGAAAAGGAGCCAAAAAGAAAGGCTCCTCCTTTCAGACAGTTTCTGCTCTTCACAGAGAAAACCTTAACAAGTTGATGACAAACTTGAAAACAACTCATCCACACTTTGTCCGCTGTCTGATTCCTAATGAGAGGAAAACTCCAGGCGTCATGGACAACTGCCTCGTGATGCACCAGCTACGTTGTAACGGTGTCTTGGAAGGCATCAGGATCTGCAGAAAGGGTTTCCCAAACAGGGTGCTCTATGGAGACTTCAAACAGAGGTATAGGATCTTGAATGCGTCTGCCATCCCAGAGGGTCAGTTCATAGACTGCAAGAAAAGTGCTGAAAAACTGTTAGGCTCACTGGACATTGACCACACTCAGTACAAATTTGGCCACACAAAAGTCTTCTTCAAAGCCGGCCTGCTAGGTACACTGGAGGAGATGCGAGATGAACAACTCTCACGAATCATCACCAGGATCCAGGCCAATGCCCGAGGGCTCCTCATGAGAATTGAGTTTGTTAAACTTGTGGAACGTAGAGATGCCCTGATGGTCATCCAATGGAACCTTCGGTCTTTCCTTGGGGTGAAAAACTGGCCCTGGATGAAGCTCTTCTTCAAGATTAAACCCCTGCTGAAGAGTGCCGAGTCTGAGAAAGAGATAGCCAACATGAAGGATGAATTCAACAAGCTAAAGGAAACTCTGGAGAAGTCAGAGGCAAGACGAAAGGAACTGGAGGAGAAAATAGTGACTCTTCTCCAAGAGAAGAATGATCTAACCCTGCAAATTCAGTCTGAACAGGACACCCTAACAGATGCTGAGGAACGCTGTGAACAGCTGATAAAGAGCAAGATTCAATTGGAGGCCAAGCTAAAAGAGATGACAGAAAGACTGGAGGATGAAGAGGAGCTGAACGCTGATCTGACAGCAAAGAAACGAAAGCTCGAAGATGAATGCTCTGAGCTGAAGAAAGACATAGATGACCTGGAGCTAACTTTAGCCAAAGTGGAAAAAGAGAAACATGCTACAGAGAATAAGGTGAAAAACCTGATGGAGGAGATGGCTTCACAGGATGAGAACATCATGAAGCTGACCAAAGAGAAGAGGGCACTACAGGAGGCTCACCAGCAGACTCTGGATGACCTACAGAGCGAAGAAGACAAAGCAAACACTTTGACCAAAGCTAAAGCTAAGCTGGAACAACAGGTGGATGATCTCGAGGGCTCACTGGAGCAAGAGAAGAAAGTCAGGATGGACCTGGAGCGCTCAAAGAGGAAGCTCGAGGGAGACCTGAAACTGATCCAGGAGAACTTGATGGACTTGGAGAATGACAAGCAGCAGCTGGAGGAAAAAGTCAAGAAGAAAGACTTTGAGATCACTCAAATAACTTCAAAATTGGAAGATGAGCAGATTGCTTCAGTTCAGCTCCAGAAGAAGCTCAAGGAAAACCAGGCCAGAATTGAGGAGTTGGAGGAGGAGCTGGATGCTGAGCGAGCAGCCCGGGCCAAAGTGGAGAAGCAGCGAGCCGATGTTTCGCGAGAGCTTGAGGACATCAGTGAACGTCTGGAGGAAGCTGGAGGAGCTACATCAGCTCAGGTGGAGCTCAATAAGAAGAGAGAAGCTGAGTTTCAGAAGCTGCGTAGGGAGCTGGAAGAATCGACCCTCCAACACGAGGCCACCACCGCCTCTCTGAGGAAGAAACATGCCGACAGCATTGCCGAACTGGGAGAACAGATTGACAACCTGCAGCGTGTGAAGCAAAAACTAGAGAAGGAAAAGAGTGAGCTGAAGCTAGAACTAGATGACTTGTGCTCAAACATGGAGAGTGTAGTGAAGACTAAGACAAATATTGAGAAGATGTGTCGAACAATGGAAGACAACATGAATGAGTACAAAAGTAAATATGAGGAGGGCCAGCGGACTATGAATGACCTGACAACCCAGAGGGCCAAGCTTCTTACCGAAAATGGCGAGTTTGGACGGCAGCTGGAGGAGAAGGAGTGTCTGATATCACAGCTGACCCGAGGAAAGAACTCGTACAACCAGCAGGTGGAAGATCTGCGCAGACAGCTGGAAGAGGAAGTAAAGGCAAAAAATGCTCTCGCCCATGCTGTACAGTCTGCTCGTCACGACTGTGATCTGCTACGAGAGCAGTTTGAAGAGGAACAGGAAGCCAAGGCTGAACTGCAGAGAGCTCTGTCCAAATCCAACACTGAGGTCTCAGCATGGAGGACCAAATATGAAACAGACGGCATCCAGAGAACAGAGGAGCTGGAAGAAGCAAAGAAGAAGCTGGTTCAGAGACTGCAGGAAGCCGAAGAGGCCATCGAGGCTGTGAACGCAAAGTGTTCATCCCTTGAGAAAACCAAACACCGCCTCCAAAATGAGATTGAAGACCTCATGCTGGACCTTGAAAGATCTAATGCAGCATCTGCAGCACTGGACAAAAAACAAAGAACCTTTGACAAAGTGATGGCAGAGTGGAAGCAAAAGTTTGAGGAGTCACAGTGTGAGTTAGAGGCATCTCAGAAGGAGGCTCGATCTCTAAGCACTGAGCTCTTCAAACTGAGGAATGCCTACGAAGAATCTCTGGATCAACTTGAGACGATGAAGAGAGAGAATAAGAATCTCCAAGAGGAAATCTCTGACCTCACTGATCAGCTGGGAGAAGGTGGCCGCAGTGCCCATGAACTGGAGAAGATCCGGAAGCAGCTTGAACAAGAAAAGGTTGAGCTGCAGTCAGCGCTGGAGGAAGCTGAAGGTTCTCTGGAGCATGAAGAGAGCAAGATCCTCAGAGCTCAACTCGAGTTCAACCAAGTGAAAGCGGACATGGAGCGCAAGGTAGCTGAGAAGGACGAGGAAATGGAGCAAGCCAAGAGGAACTACCAGCGTATGCTTGAATCACTCCAGTCCTCTCTGGAGTCCGAAACCCGAAGCCGAAATGAGGCCATGAGAGTCAAGAAGAAAATGGAGGGTGACCTCAATGAGATGGAGATTCAGCTGGGCCAAGCTAACAGGCAGGCAGCTGAAGCCCAGAAACAGGTGAAGACCCTCCAGGCATTTCTGAAGGATACTCAACTGCAACTGGATGACACCCAGCATGGCAACGATGAACTGAGAGAAAACATTGCTCTGCTCGAACGCCGAAACAACCTGATCCAGGCTGAACTGGAGGAAATGAGAGCCGCACTCGAGCAGACAGAGAGAAGTCGAAAACTGGCTGAACAGGAGCTGATTGAGGCAACAGAACGAATGCAACTCCTGCACGCCCAAAACACCAGCCTAATCAACCAGAAGAAGAAGCATGAAGCAGACCTCCTTCATCTGCAGAGTGAGATGGACGAGGCAATACAGGAGAACCACAATGCTGAGGAGAAGGCAAAGAAGGCCATCATGGATGCAGCCATGATGGCTGAGGAGCTGAAGAAGGAGCAGGACACCAGTGCCCATCTGGAGCGCATGAAGAAGAACATGGAGCAGACCATCAAAGACCTGCAGCACCGTCTGGATGAGGCCGAACAGATTGCCATGAAGGGCGGCAAGAAGCAGCTCCAGAAACTGGAGGCTCGTATCAAAGAGCTGGAGAATGAGCTGGAGGCAGAGCAGAAGAAGGGAGCTGAGTCCATAAAGGGGGTTCGCAAGTACGAACGCCGAATCAAAGAACTCACCTACCAGACCGAGGAGGACCGCAAGAACATTTCCCGCCTCCAGGACCTGGTAGACAAGCTGCAGTTGAAGGTCAAGTCCTACAAGCGTGCAGCTGAGGAGGCTGAGGAGGCGGCCAATGCCAACATGGCAAAACTTCGCAAGCTGCAGCATGAGCTGGAAGAGGCGGAGGAGCGAGCTGACATCGCCGAGTCACAGGTGAACAAACTGAGGGCAAAGACCAGGGACGGGACCTCCAAAAAGGGCCTGGATGAGTGATGACATCACAGGAAATCGACATCACAGGTGAGACGATTACATCATAGTCAAATCTCTGTAAACAGAGCGAGAAAAGTCTATAAAGATTTATGGACCCACCAAAATAAATAAATAAAATTATTAGAAAACAAACTGTGTTCTCATGAATTGAAGGCTAAGTAAACTTTCATATTAAAAGTTAATTTATTGTAAACAAACAATGAAATTATAATTATAATGTTCAATAACCATTCTGTCACTTTGTGCATTAAATATTTTATTATATTCTATTACATACATTACATTCTGATCAGGACACATTAGCATTTATATTATTTATTAAGTAGTGCTCAGTTATTATTAATCACTGTAATGTCCGAATAACATTTAGAAATGATTCATGCAGTTTTAATCAAGCATTTACAAATTTTTATGAACACCAGTTTCAGTTTGCAACAACGATCCAATCAGTAAACATTACTATAAGTAATCATCAATTAGCCTAACAGGTGTTCCATTTGTTTCCATGGTTATTGTAAAGTTTTACAGTAATGTTCATTGATGTTTGATTTTTTCATCCACAGCTTCAACAGTCACCATGTTTTTATACACAGAAATCATACTTGCTGCGTTTATTTCTGTCTTTTCATTAAGTTTACTATTTTAAGTTAAAACCATGTGATCTTAAACAGCATCCCCTCTCCTCGGTGGGCGTTAGTTCTGTGTGTAAAGCAGCACAGAGATGTTTTATTTCTGTCCTTAATGTTTGAATCTGTTTCTGCTGACAGATGTTCCTGCGGTCGATGTGGAACCTGGAACCGACACCAAGATTCTTTAATCACCGTTTTGATCGACGCACAGCAGCTGTTAATTATTCATCAGTCATCTGAAGCTTGTCACTCGTGTGATGTTCGATATGTTTATGCTCACTCAAGCACCACTCATTTATTTTGCGTTAAATTTGTGGCTCTGCAGCTGAGAGCTTATGTTTTTATTTCTTCTGACCATCAGAGGCAAAAATGTGACTTTTTACAGCCTTTCTTTCCTTTACAAATTCAAATGTTTACAGAGAAACATCTGGAGATTTAATAAATGTGTTTTATTGTCAATTTAAGACCCATCAGAGTGCGATGGTGTTTCTATTTTTCAAACCATGGATCAGCTCATTGATCCAGAATTCAGATATCTAACATTATTCTGAATGAGCTCCACCTCAGCTCCAATAGGAAAATCTGCTTTTACAGTATGCAGAGTGAAAATCTACTGATCTCATCTTTTTGCTCTAACATTCATACACTTTGACCTCTGGCCTGTAGCTGGAGTTTTGGCGAGAGTGGCTGCAGAGCTGTCTGCCTTCTCTTTAGTTTAAAGGAGCTCAGTGACACTTACTGCAGAGCTCCAAAAATCTTTGCTGAATCAGTTACTGAAAATATCCATGCACCTTGTAGTGAGCATGTGCATGTAGGAACTATTTTCTGTGCACTGTGCAGCTCTCTTAGATAAACAACTCGGCTGTTAATGTTTCTTCTCTCGTGTCTGCACGCTGCTGCAGTTTGGTCAGCGGATGCAGACAGTAGAAAGAAAAGTGCCTCCATGAAAGCCTCACAACAAGGTTTTTGCAGATCTTCTCTTGAGTAACCGATTCACTGGTGTGAATTCTGCAAAGAGACAGCATGCTCAGATCTCTCTGGATGGATGAACAGCACCACAGAGGAGAACTATGGGTGAACTGCCCCCTTAAGTAAAGGGTGTGGGGCACACAGGCTTCCTTAATGAAATGCTGTCTTTCTGTAGATTTGTGAGAAATAAAAACATCTCTTTGACAAACATGTTTCATTTGATCTGATGTTCAGCAGCTCTGTGATGTTTCAGTGCATCCTGTAAGAATCAGGTTTCACCGATCAGGATGGAGGATCAACACCAGCACAGGCTGCAGATCGGTGCGCGCCTATAAAGTCCCAGCTCTAAAACCTCCTCATATCAATAAAACTGAGCTTTTAAATGGTCTGTGTGTGTGTGTGTGTGTGTGTGTGTGTGTGTGTGTGTGTGTGTGTGTGTGTGTTAGTCTGACTTCCTGTTTGAATCACTGAGATAAACAGATCTTTTCCAGTTCATTCACACAGCGTCAGGATCAGTTTTTATAGAGTTATTTTATTACAGCTGTTTCTGTCATTTTCAATTTTTTGTTTTTCACTTTAGTTTTAATTTGTTTCAGTGAGTTTTCTGAAAATATGCACATTCACAGTAATACTGTATTATTTCTTGTTTAATGCAGTACTGAGTACTGACGTTTGCTGTTCCTGGGAGAACAGGCTTGTTGCAGTCAGTGTGCAGATGTTACAGATGTTCCTCAGCCTCTGTGAGACATTATAATGAAGGCAGCTGTGCTGAGATTAAACACAAATTCTGAGGTTACATCATTCAGTTTTCTCCCTTTTCAGAGAGTAACACAGCAGATAGAGGAGCTCATTCTAACACGGACACACTTCGGCCTTCCCGGGCCTTTAACGTGTGCGACTGCTGTCTTTATTATGCAGCGAGGATGAGCGGTGCCCACTGCGAAGTACGGCTGGACTAAAATGATGGTGTGTGTTCAGCTGCGTCATTCACACTGAGCTCATCTGTCCAAGCTCTGGCTTCACTCCTGCAACAGTACAAGTGTCATCTACCTGCTCTCAGGGTCAAACTGAGCATGTGCAGTGTGAGTGTCCAGTCTGGGCTTCTTGTAGCTGTCTGCCTTATTTTTTCTCTTTCAGCAAAATAAAATGTGTTTCTCTTTTTTTAGTTTTACTTTAGTAAAACATCAGACAATCCGCCACAGAAACAAAAATCCCCCCAACTTTCATTTCAAACATCGTGCTTTTATTTTGAAGGCGTGTGCGTAGTTTCCGGTCTCGGCTGCCTCGGTTCAGCTTGACAGTGTGCATATAAACCTCTGGATTCCAGCTGTGGGTCCAGATGTGATGATGGAGGGTCCGGGAGGCTGACGGGTCCGTGCGGCTCTGACTGACCACACTCACACCTCCTCCTCCTCCGGCCGCCGCCATGCGGGACCCCCGCAGCTGGACCTGGAGGCTCGGCCACGCGGAACGGGGCAGACCGGTCACCTACACCGGGGAGAAGAAGACGCAGCTTGCGGCCAAAGCCAACAGGAAGTGGGTGAGACTGGCCACGGTGGTGGCCTACGTGCTGAGCGTGTCCATGGCCGCCGTCGTCCTGGCTGTTTACTACAGCCTCATCTGGAAGCCCGCAGCTGGACCCGGACCGAGCTGCAACCGGACCGGCACCTGTGCCGAGGGGAGCAGGAGAAACCCCTCAGAGTGTGACGTCGAGATGGACAATGACGTCACTGATAACGGATTACCTGCTGACGGTCACGTGTCCATCACCACTCTGAGCACCCCTCAGGCCGAGCAGGGTTTCACCTCCCTGGCTGTGAGCACCGGCGAACCGCCCTCTGTCACCGCGGATGATCCGTCCAACCTGCCGACCCACCGCGCCGCCCGAGGCCGGGACCCGACGCTCTTTGCCGGCTGGCCGGAGGCGGACTCCGCCGGGTCCGGGTCCGAGGACTTTACTGGATACTAGTCAACCCTTTCAAAATAAAACCTTCTGTAGACGCAGTCTTCCATCAGTCACTTATTGATCTGCTATCACCCTATATTGAGTGTGCTTATTGATGATTAGTTATTTTTATTGATCATCGGAGTTTAGAAGGACGAGGCTCTGTTTCTGTTTGATTTTTGAAAGCATTTCTACAATAAATGATTTTCTGTGGACCCCGCTGTTCTCTCCTTTTGTGTCACATGATCACACCTGAGGCAGGTGCTCCTGAGGAGGTGCTGGGTTCGTGTTGCTTATTTCCTGCTTTCTGTCTGCAGGGGTCAGAGTTCAGGCTACAAACTCTACAGCTGAGCCTGAGCTGTAGCTTTTCTGGATGAATGCATTATTATGAATGAGAAATATGAGCTGCTGAGCACAAAGAAGATCACAGGAGGACGTCCATCAGATCACTCTTCTCCAGAAACAGTGTTAACGAGGACACTCAGACTTTAATGCACACTTTAAATCCAGGTAAAGCCCTTTAACCCTTCAGTGTTGGAGCGTTTAACCACTTTTTTGTTGTTTCCTAATCCTCAACATTTTCGGAATAATCCATTTGGAATTCTCCTTCTTCTCCCTAACCTTAACCATCCTCTTCAAAATGCCTTAAACAGTCCCCTCCATGTTAGATAAGCTCCAGGGTAAATGAGCTGTTAATGAGGAGCTGGATCTGTGAACTCTAATCTTATCAAACTGTTCTTCTGTTCTTTAAGATGAAGCTTCTTCTGCATCTCAGTCCTGAAAACTGAGCCTGTTTTTGCTTAAAAAGATGAAGTTTTTGACTCTGATCTGTCAGAAGGAAATCTTTATCTGACTGCCAAATAAAAAAAAAAACCACGTTCTGATTGGTGAACTCTGTTGTCACTGATGATGGCTCGGAGGTCAGGGGTTAAATGAGATATTCTGTCCCCGTCAGGTTCTGGAATTAAGAAGCTGATGGAGACACAAAGTGGGAAAACAGTGCCGATCTGTGTGCAGCTCATCGGTTAAACAGTTTGAAGCTCTTTTGATTTCTGGCTTTGTTGCACTCAGGTTTTGAAAGCTGACTGTGTGCACGGTGCATTTACACACATAACATAAATGATGTTTTTACTCTTAATTTGAGAAAAAAAATTCAATGTGTTTGTTAAATTCATACAAAACTTTGGAAAACTTTTGTTTCAGTCCAACTCAAAGAGTCCATCAGTCCCCGTTCCACAGAGCAGTTTGAAGCACTGAAAGTAATAAACTGGTAATAAGATGGGAAACAGTGGTGTTCGTATTTTAAGGTAACAGATGTTTCTGTGTCCCCATGTCATTAGAGCATTAATCAGAAGAAGTGGTTGCTCCCTAATTGTAAAACTCGAAAACTTGTTTTATTTGTTATTACCTATTGTCCACCTGGCACTACAATAATTACAAAGAGAACCCAACAGTAAAAGCACTTGGCAACAGTGGGAAAGAAAAACTCCCTTTTAACAGGAAGAAACCTCCAGCAGAACCAGGCTCAGATAGGGGCAGTCATCTGCTGCGACCGGTTGGGCTGAGTGGAGGAGAGACAGAGATTAATAATAACTAATGATTAAATGCAGAGTGAAGTATAAACAGATACATATCTGTTTAATATGTGCATTGAAGGACATATCCTGGTCAAAAATGACTCCAAGATTTCTCACAGTGTTACTGGAGGCCAAAGTAATGCCATCCAGAGTAAGTATCTGGTTTGACACCATGTTTCTAAGATTTGTGGGGCCGAGTACAAGAACTTCAGTTTTACCTGAATTTAGAAGCAGGAAATTAGAGGTCATCCAGGCCTTTATGTCTTTAAGACATTCCTGCAGTTTAACTAACTGATGTGTATCATCTGGCTTCATGGATAGATAAAGCTGAGTATCATCTGCATAACAATGAAAATTAATGCAATGCTTTCTAATAATACTGCCTAAGGGAAGCATGTATGATGTAAATAAAATTGGAACGTAAGGAACAAGGAATTAAATACAAAGTATAACTCAGAGCTAGATTCAGAAAACTACCACCAAAACTTGAGAATGTACACACAAAGAGACCAATCAGGAAATCTCTCAGAGAGAACCCCAAACTGCAGAAGGCCCAGAGACTGAGAGCTAAACAGAGACAGAGGCCCTCGCTGTCCCAACTTTGCTGCCATCAAATTCAAAGTGAGCTCATATTTTGCTTAAAATTGTAACCATTTGATATATTTTCTATGTTGTAATAAAATATGGGTTTGGGACTTGCATTCTATTATTTTTGACTTCATTCAAACTTTTTTGGAGCTGTATATTATATGTAACAGGGTCCTTGAGAGGTGCTAAAGATCAGCTGTTCATATATAATTTTCCTGTTTGATGTTTGAAATCTGATCATTTGTCAGTTTACTCTGGAAAAGCCCGTCTGTGTGGCAGCCATCTTTGTTTGGGTCAAGAAACCAAGCAGAATCTGAAAGTCTGTGATTCATGAAGCCGAGGATTCAAAGGAAAGAGCAGAGAGGTGCAGTCAGACCTCCCCGAGCTCCTGGAATCTGATGTGGAGAAACAGTTTCTGTCTGACAGGAAGGAGGGGAGGCCACATGTTTTCATGCCTCAGTTAATGACCTGAAAATCCTGTTTACTGCTTCCTGTTTGCAGGAAACATCTGTGTTTACCAAAAGACCACAGCTTGACTTCAGGTCCAACCCTCAGCGTCAGAGCACGGTGTGGACGCTTAATTACAGATCAGTTTATGCAGGTTGTTAGTAATCATTTAAAGTGTGTTCACAGGAAATAAACTAAATTGATGAAGATGCTCCAGATGTTTCAGTGAAGATCTGGGCAGTGTTCAGGTCAGTCATGGAGCCCTGCAGCTCAGTGAGGTTTGTTTACTGTCCGCTGGAATAAGAGCTTCCCTGTAACACATGCTTCTGGATGGTTGCAGATGTTGCTCCTAAACTTGGAGATATGTCACTGACATTAAATTTAAAATGAGCTGGTTTTTATTTATTTATTATAAATAATAAACTATATTAGGGCAGCACGGTGGTGTGGTGGTTAGCACTGCTGCCTCACAGCAAGAAGGTCCTGGGTTTGAAGCCACCATTTGACGTTTCTGTGTGGATTTTTTTCTAGGTACTCTGGTTTCTCCCACAGTACAAAGACCTGCAGTCAGTGGTGTTAGGTTTCCTGGTGATTCTAAATTGCCTATAGGTGTGAATGGTTGTCTGTCTCTCTGTGTTAGCCCTGCAACAGGCTGGTGACCTGTCCAGGTGTACCCTGCCTCTCACCCTATGACAGTTGGGATAGGCTCCAGCCCCCAGTGACCCTGAAATGGGAAAGTGGAAGAAGACGGATGGATGGACAAAATAATATTTCTCAGTCTTTAGACTGAACGGGATGACTTTGGACTAGTTAATAGAAATATTGGCCTTAACAGCTGTGATTTGGGGGATATGCCTAGTAAAGTGTTTTATGTAATTAAACGTTTCACCAGCAGGGGGTGCTGATCCCATTTTTGACCAGTGGGCATGTTGAAATGTTTCCAGATGTGAGCCGCTGTGCTTTGTAGCCCTGCCGATTTTCCACCCATGTCATCAGTTAAGAATTTGTTCTGGCTGCCTGACTGCACCACCGTGTGGCACAAAGTGGAACTACAGGAAGGAGCAGCCTGATTGTAGCTGGTATTTCTTAAACAGATGTTTTGGACATGTGTGGAAGTATTCTTAACATTTTAACAGCTTTGGTTCATTTAAGAAGGTCTCAAACAGGAATCTACAGCACATCAAACAATAATGATTGTAGCATATGCACGTTTGTTCCCGAACGCCTGCTAGATGACTGGTTCAATCTTGATGAAACTTAGCATATAAACTACCCAGGGTAGCAAGATTCATAACTTCTATATGAAGGTTGTTTAAACTATTTACTTAAAAATGTTTCTTTTAAAAATGTTAGTTTTAACTGGCTAACCAGTTAAAACTAAATAAAGAAAAAACAGCTATTTATTCTATTAAAGACACAACTGGTAACATTACTCACAACCCACAACAAATAAATAAATGTTTCAAAGACTTTTATGAAGCCCTATATACATCAGAAATTAATCCATCTGACACTGATATTGAGGAATTTCTTAACAATATAACTCTACCTAAACTAAATGATGAACAAACTACAGCTTTGGATTCACCTCTCTCAATGTTTGAATTCCAAGATGCCCTACAGCATCTTTCAAATAATAAAGCTCCAGGTCCAGATGGTTTTTCCAGCGGAGTTTTATAAGGAATTTTGGCATGAGCTAGCACCTACTTTTTTCAGAATGGTGACTCAGAGTCAAAATGATCTTGCACTATCTCCAAATATAAACTCTGCCAATATCAGCTTGCTTCTCAAACCAGGCAAAGACCCCACACTCCCATCCAGCTACCGCCCAATCTCACTCATAAATGTAGATCTTAAAATAATTTGCAAAGTCTTGGCCAGAAGATTGGAAAAAATTACTCCACTCATAATACATCCTGATCAAACAGGTTTTATCAAGAATCTACACGCAGCCAGTAATACACGCAGACTAATAAATATAATAGATTATTGTTCTATTAACAAATTAGAAACCATAGTTGTCTCTTTAGATGCAGAAAAAGCATTTGACCAGGTTAACTGGAAATTTTTATTAGCAGTTCTGCACAAATTTGGATTTGGTTCATCTTTCATTAACTGGATCAGAACACTATACAGCTCTCCAAATGCACGTGTTAGGACAAATGATTTTATTTCCCAAAGCTTCAGCCTGCAGAGGGGCACCAGGCAGGGCTGCCCACTCTCCCCCTCACTTTTTGTCATCTTTATCGAGCCACTGGCAGCAGCAATTAGACAAAATACAAATATTAAAGGAATTCAAACAAAAAATATAGAACATAAAATAAGCCTTTATGCTGATGATGTATTACTTTTCCTTGAGAATGCACAATCTTCTCTCTTGAAGACAATCAAACTGATAGATAAGTTTTCATCTATATCTGACTACTCTATCAACTGGAGTAAATCAACAGTTTTGCCCCTGAATTGTAATTTCGAGAATAACACCACCACATCACTACAGTCAGGCAACATTAAATATTTAGGTATAAATTTTCCTGCCAGACTATCAGACTTGGTTCGGTTAAATCACATCCCTCTATTAAAAAGGATAGAGGATGACCTTACACGTTGGAATAGTTTACCTATATCACTCATGGGTAGAGTTTCCACCATTAAAATGATGGTTTTACCAAAAATCATCTATTTGTTCTCACTGATCCCTACTAAACCATCTGTTGCATGGTTTAAGTCACTAGACTCAAACATGACAAAATTTCTATGGAAAAACAAACCATCACGAATAAGTTTAAAAACTTTACAAAAGCCAAAACACAGTGGTGGTCTAGAGCTACCAAATTTTTATCACTACTTCTTAGCCAGTAGATTGCAATATGTTTCAAAATGGATCAAACCAAGTTCATTAGACAGCCCTTGGTTGGACTTAGAAAAAGCACTATGTGGGAAAGTAATAATCTCTGATCTCCCTTTCATTAGCTCCTGTATCAAGCAACATAACTGCTTTAATAGCCTTAACATAAACTCCTCTCTGACAGCCTGGTGGGAATTTTTAAAGATAACTAAGTCTTCACTTATCCCTAGTAAACTGACACCCATTTGGAACAATCCAGATATATGCCAGAAAAATTAAGTATTAAATTTTCTTTCATGGCATGAGAAGGGTATAAAAAATCTTGAGCATATTATTCAAGATGGAAACTTTATTCCATTCCAAGAACTTATATCAAAATATGGAATCAACAACAGTAGATTTCTAGAATATCATCAATTGAAGTCCATCATACAGGCAAGATTTAATTTTAATGATCTGAACTTCAAAATGCCCGAATGGGTAACAGAATTTCTAAATCTCTGTACCCCTAAATTGTTATCAAAAATATACAAGCTGTTGTTAAAAATTAATCATTCAATTTCCCTCCCAACTAAAAAATGGGAACGGGATCTTTCCATCAACCCAGATGAAAACTTCTGGACACAGATATGCTTAAACACCTTCAAAATGACTAAAAGTCCAAATTTACAACTTATACAATACAAAACTCTGCATAGAATACACTATACAGGACAACGAATGTCCCAAATGGGCCTCAGACACTCAAACATATGCACCCACTGTTCAGGCGACCATGTTGAGAATTATATGCATGCTATATGGTCTTGCATGCCTGTTCAGAGGTTCTGGCAGAAGATATGTGAAGACTTATCAACATGGTTTAATTGCAGCATTCCAGCCTCACCAAAATTGTGCATCCTAGGTGATGTAAATGAATTAGATATGGAAGCAAATACGTCACGTTTAGTTCTTACTGCCTTAAGCATCGCTAAGAAAACTATCCTCATGAAGTGGAAATCAAAGACTGATTTATGTGTTATTCATTATAGGAATTTACTTTTAGACCACATTAGTCTAGTGAGAATGTCTGCCACCTCAAAAAACCAATTGGACAAATTTGATCTTCTCTGGTCCCCACTGATCAACTCCATCATTTAGGGGGGCGGTGAGCTGTGGTCCCATTTCATCGTGGACCTGGCGGGTGAGTGGGGGCGGGCCGGGGGGATTCGGATGTCTGATGGCTCTTGGACTGGAGGACTGTGGCTGCCGTTTTGCGGTGTCCATGTGCGGGCCCCGGCTGTTGGTGGAGGGGGCTGGGATGGAGGCGCTCATGGACTTGGGGTGTGGGACTGGGGTGCCTGTGGTGGTGGGTGCTGGCCCTGGGCCAGGTGGCCGGCCTCCTCTGCGGGGGTCGGGATGCGGGGTCTGGTGCCCTGGTGCTCGGGGTTGCCCGTTTCCCGGCTGGGCCCCTCCCTGTGCTGGGGGGGTCTGGGCCTCTCTGGCGCACCGCCAAGCGGGGTGGGTGACCCGTGTCGGGATGTCTGGCTGGCATTCCGGTATTCTGGGGTGCCCGCATTTCCTCTGGGGGGGTGGGGCGGTCTTGTGAGGGGGCAGTGGCTTCCACTGGGACCGGTTGGTCCTGGACCCGGGGCCACTCTGTTTTTTGCATGTAGATAAGGTTGAGATACTTATGTGTGGGTGTGGGTGAGATGTTTGTTGTAGTTTTGTGGGTGTGTGTGTGTGTGTGTGTGTGTGCGTGTTTGTGCTTGTCTGTAGTGTGGGTGGTGGTGCTGGCCTTGGGTGTGGCGGTGCTCTGGGTGTGTGGCCACCTCGGGCTCTGGACCTGTCTTCCCTGCCCTGCGGTTGGGTGTAGGGAACTGGGGAGTTTAGTGAACCAGCACTAGCTGAGTCTCTCCTTCCGGGAGTAATTTTCACCTCCCGGTTGTACGTTTCCTAGCCCTTACCCTCCTCCCACTCAAACAACACATTATACATACACGTAGGTTTTTTTTTTTTTTTTTTTTTCCTTTGGGGGGGGGGGGCGCTGCACTGTACTGTGAGCAGGGCTTAACCTGGCTCTGCTCGCTGTGCTGCATGGTGTCGCGCCACTCCCTCCCCCCTTTTTATTTATTTATTTATTTATTTTTATTTATTTTTTTATTTTATTTTTTTTATTATTTATTTATTTTTTTATTTTATACAGTAGTTACATCATACAGCTCACAACATGTCACAGTGCACTCAGGGCCTTGGGGGGCAGGTGCGACATGTGGTGATTCCAGTGGGTGGAGCTGCTGAGGTGGCTCCACTCATTTGCTCACTGCTGCCTGCCCCTCAATTTTATTTACATCCTAGACATTGAGGGCCTTGGGGGGACGGTGTGGATGGGTACTGTTTCTCAGTGCTCATGTTATACCTGTCTCTCCAATTTTAACAGCACCATAGCTTTTCACACAGTCATACGCAGTCCTCCAATTAAATACATACACATTCACCTAACACACCACCCCAACCACTCTGGGTGGGAGGAGGGGGTGGGCGGGTCTTCCCACACCCCAGTTTCACATGCCCTGCCTGGGGCGGGGATTGGATAGTGGTTCGGGGTTGGTTTGCTGCTCCCCCAGGGTGCCGCTGGCTAGGTGCTGGTATCCGCTCGCCCACACTTAATATCCATGCTTGACTGCCATATATGTATGTATGTATGAGTATATGAGAGGTGTGTGTGTTTGTGTGTGTATGTGTGTGTGCTTGTATGTGTATGTGTGTGTGCTTGTATGTGTATGTGTGTGTGTGCATGTATAGACGGCTAGCCCTGGGTCTGCGGCCTGCCCTGGCCTCTGTGGGTGCCGCTGCTCCCCATTGATCGTCACTGCCACCCCTGGTTTGTGGGTGCCTGGGGGTCCTGGGATGCGTGGTTGGATGTCTTGACATGGCTTTTGGCCTGCTCCCTTGGCGGCTGTGGCCTGGGGTGGCTCGGGCTTCTTGGGCATGGGGGGCGGCCTGGCTGGGTGTCGGGCGGCTCCCGGGGGCCTGGGGGCCGCTTTCTAGGCTCGTGCGGGTGGGGCCGGCCTCCCGGGGGGGTGGGGAGCTCATTGCCTCTGGCTCTCCGGGCTCTTGCCCATTGACCGTGGGGGCTCTGTCTAGTGTCTCCCTCCTTCCTTCTCTGGGGGGTGCACATGGTTGCCGTAGGGGATGTGTGGCCTCGGATCTTCTGCGCTCCTGGTGGGCCTTGGATGACCTGGGTCCCCTGGGTCTATCCCTGCTTGCCTCTGGATCCGGATGGGGGTGGTTGCGGCTTTTTTGCCCTCATTATTGAGTACGTTCCATGACAGAGGAACACACACATAACAACAAACCACAACAAGCCTGTGTGGGTGTGTGTGTGTGTGTGTGTGTGTGAGTGTGTGTGTGTGTGTGTGTATATGCATGTATTCATAGGTATATATGTATGTGCCCCTATCTGTTTTTCTCCTCCTTTCTTTCTTTTCTGTATCCCCCCCCCCATCTTTTCTTTCCTCTTCTTCCTGCCTGTCAGGTCTGGCAAGGATAAATGAAATAAAATATAAACAACAAGAATAGCCTATAGAAACTTATAGAGCTCTTGTTGTAAAAGCAAATATGTTTGGCAGCAGCAACGCAATTGGACCATCATTCTGATTGCATAAAATGCCGAACATGACAGGCCAAAAAAAAAAACAAACAAAAAAAAAAAAAAAAAAAAAATTGTTTCTTTTTCTGTGTTTCTGTGTATAGAAACTGTGTGTTGGAGGCCAGTTTGTGAACATATGCTGTTTTAACGCACATAAAGCAAACATAAATTAGCACGTTTGTATGCATGTTACACATATGTTTTAAGGGTCAACAGAGGGTCCAAGTCTGAATAAATTTTTTATTTCCTATCTGGCGTGGATAAAGGAGAGTCTTTAATTCATTCATCATTGTTGATGAATCTAAATAAGAGTCTGATTTAAAATGATTTCCTTTGTGGAGAATGGGCACAGATGATTCCTACTTCAGAGGGTCCGAGTAAACATGAGCAGGTGCAGTGGTTATCACTTTACTGTTTAACAGACATGCTGTGGGATCCTCACGTGTTGGCTCTCTTTCCTGATTCTACCAAGCTTCAGCAACTGCTGACAGCTGCATGGCAGGTGTCTCAGGCTCCGCCTCCATGGGAAAGACGAGGAAGCCGCTGAAGGTGGTGAGCCGACTCTGGTCGAAGATGCTGTTGTTGTTCCAGAGGGTGATCCAGAGGCGGTCCCCCTTTTCCAGGATCAGCGTCATGCCGTTGGAGGCGCTGCTCTGGGGTCCCACCGTGTCGTAGATAGCGAACATGTTCTCGTCGTTCTTGATCAGTGCTGCATTCACAGACTTTGAGTCACCAGTCATCCCGGTGAAACGGATGTAGTAGAGCCCTTTGACAGGGGCGGTGAAGATGCCTGCAGTCACAGAAGAGGGAGAAATACCTCATAGCACTTATAGGACATGATATCCTTTAAAGCAGGGAACTCAACTGGTGGCCCAGGCCCAAATAGTACTGCCATTAGTACTATATGCCAATCAATCATCATAACCCGTTAAATACCCATCTCTGACCAGTCTGAACTGTCAAACATCTCCAAATACCACTTCCCATTGCTGTAAATGTCATGGTCCTGGGCCGTGTTCCTTTGGGTTCTGTTTTCATTGAGTTTCTGTTATGTTCCCAGTTTGGTTTGGTTTTGATTATCCATCATAGTTTCCTGTACTTATATTAGTTAATGTTGTTTATATATTGATTTCTGGTTTCCTGGTGTTTTGTGCGTCAATTCTGCATGGGTATGATGTTTGTGTTACTTCCTGTTTTATTTTGATAGTCTTCTTGTCCCTGTATATTCTGTTTTGCTTCCCCTTGTCTTGTCTCAGTAATCATGTTCAGCTGTGATCCCCACCTGTTGTTTCCTGATTATTCCTCTGTGTATTTATGGTCCTTGTTTTCCCCTAGTACCTCTTTAGGTTGTTGCATTGTTTGATGTCCTCTGTTCCTGCTGTGCACCTCATGTTTTATGTTTAGTAGACAAGTAAATTCACGTTTAGTTTTGGAGTTGAAGTTTGTGCTGCTGGCTCCCGTCCAGCCTGTCCTTGTACTCCAGTAAATAAAGCTTAAATCCTAAGTGAAGCTTTTGCCTCGAGTGTCCTGCTTTGGGGTCGTCTGCCTTGCCTGCCACAGCAGTACATGACAGAATGAACAGAACACAATACACAGGGACAAGAAGACTATCAAACTAAAACAGGAAGTAACACAAACATCACACCCATGCAGACTTGACACACAAAACACTAGGAAACCAGAAATCAATATATAACCAACAATAAGTAATAACAGGACAGGAAACTATGACGGAAAATCAAAACCAAACCAAACTGGGAACATAACAGAAACTCAGTGAAAACAAAAAATTCGATCCAACTTGTCTAACTAAAGGAAGTAAAAGTTGTAACGAGATTTCCATCCGTTAATCTGCAGAAGGATCGTTACTGGCTGCTGAGCGTACTCCCCATCCTGTGGGGGGGCTCTGTCTCCTTTGCTGTGAGGGTCTCTCACACGTTCTGACCGGATGGGTAGGTGGTTCAGCGTGTACCTGCAGGCCGCCACAGCCCTTCACCCCCACCTCTGTATGCGTCCATCCCTTGGTTGTCACGAACCCCACCTGGTCCGTATTCGCAAAGGGGATGAATGGAAAATGTCCTTTAACACCCATCTGGGCCACTTTGAATACCTGGTGATTCCATTTGGCCTGACTAACTCCACTACAGTGTTACAGGCATTGGTAAACAATGTCCTCCAGGACTTTCTGAATCATTTTGTATTTGTGTATCTGGATGACATTCTGATTTTTTCAAGAACCTCGAAACACATTTGCCAGGTTCTCCAGAGACTGTTTGTCCAAGGTGAAAAATGTGAATTCCATGTCCAAACTGTGTCCTTCCTGGGGTATGTCATTGCACCAGACAGCATCAAACCAGTTCCAGTTAAAGTACAAGCAGTGGTCAAATGGCCAACACCCTCTACTCAGAAACAGTTGCAAAGTTTTTTAGGATTTGCTAACTTCTACCGTCGTTTCATCAGAGACTACAGTCGTGTTGTGTCTCCTTTAGCCACTCTCACCTCTCCTAAGCAACTTTTCCTCTGGACTCCCAGCACTCAAGAAACCTTCGACCACCTCAAATGTCTGTTTGCTACAGCTCCCATCCTGAAGCAACCAGATGCAGCTCAACCATTCATTGTGGAGGTGGATTATTCCACACAGAATAAAGAACTGGCTGATTGGCATCACCTTCCCACGCCAACGTATGTCCCCAGACAACAGGTTTGGCTGTCCACTAAAAACATCACCCTCCGGTCTGAATCTCAGAAAATATCACCCAGTTAAATCGGTCCTTTTGAAATCAGCTCTGTGATAAACCCTGTGTCTGTTCATTTGAATCTACCTCATCACATGAAGATTCATAACTCTTTTCATGTCTCACAGATCAACGGTTTTATTTGGGGGGTACTGTCATGCTGTCTCCAGGCTGGCATCCTCTTGTCTGTGTATGGGAATGTCATTATTCTACCCCCCGCCAGCCTCTTCCAGCAGCGTTCTGTGCACCAGATTGTGATCTCTAATCACTCCCCTGTTCTTCCTGAACGCTCACCTGAAAGGTATTTAAGCTGTGGGAAATATTCAGTCTTCACCGGATACTTGCCCCAGTAAGGTAGTCTAATTATGCTCCATGTTTTCTTGTTGAAACACCTTCTTTGCGACGTGTGGATTAACAGTCGTTTGTGTGCAGAGCCGAACCGATCCCGTTTCTGACCACTGGTGATCCAGGTGTAGGAAGTCAGAGTGAGAACATCATCTGGCTGAGGGATTATTGGAAGTGAGCCCCACACTGTACACACACCACCACCACCACCCCACCCCACCCCACCCACCCCCTCGGCCATAACCCGGACATTCCTTGTCAAACTAACTTCTGGCTTAGTGCAAATAAAGCCTTTGAACTTTTATATCCACAGCTGGGTCCTTCATTCCCCCGTGAATCATGACTCTTTCTGTCTTCACTTCCCTGGTTGATCTGCTCATGATACATTTGTTTCTTAAATGTTTGTGAACTTTGCGGTAAATGTTAGAATTACAGTTTGAAGTTTGGCTCTTCACAGTGAAACCCTGACAAACGTCCCATCATATCAAGGTGTTATAAAACAGACTGACCTCTGGCTTCATTCTCTTTCTCCAGTTTCTGCACTCTCGCTGTCAGCTGCTGCACCAGGACTCGCAGCTCTTCTTCTGTGGTTTTCTCAGGATTCAGAATCTGATCATCCCGAGCCTGGACTCCAACCAGACCACAGACCCCCAACAGCACCAAAAACCAGGTGGACATCATCTCTGCTCGAAGACAACTGGACCAAGAGCATCAGAGCTGTCATTATACGCACTGAACAAAGTTAATGTTTGAACAACTCAAACAACCACGAGTGTGTGGAACTGAACGCAGAGGTACTGAACCAAAAACATGATCAAACACCAGAGATTACTGAACCAAACCAGGAGGGGAAAACAGATTAGGTACTCAGTTACTGCAAGGGCAAACAAGAATGTGAAGATTCATCATTTTATTTCATTACATTTTCCAGCTCAGACCTTTGTGCTAGTGAACACATATTTAGAACATGCAGCATTTTAAATGAGTATGCACACTTGCAGAGCCACAGGTGTTGGAATCTCAGCTGCAGCAGACTGACTGAACCTCAGAACCTGAATAAAAAGGCCAGATACTGAAGGTGGACAGATGCTGGGAACCAATCAGAGTGATGTTGAAGCTGCAGGAGCAAACCGTGGGCAAAACCTTTTCTTCAACCATGAGTCCACTTTAACGGTGTATTCACTCACGTTTAGGTTTTTCTGGACTTCAGTTTTCAACTTAATCTGAAAAACAGTTACAGTTTATAATTTTGGGAACAAAACCGTAAACATTTGCAGATTTCCAGGTTCTTCATGACTCCACCTATATGGGGAAGATGAGGAAACCGCTGAAGGTGCTAAGGCCACTCTGGTCACTGATGCTTTGGTTTGGCCAGAGGACGACCCAGACTCGGTCACCCTCGTTCAGCACCAGCGTCATACCGTTGGCATCCGAACTGATGTGGCCCACCGTGTTGTAGATGGCAAACATATTCTCACCGTTCTTCAGCACAGCTGCATTTAAGGATCCCGACTTTCCGATGCTCCCAGTAAAGCGAATATAGTAGAGTCCGTTTGTGGGTGCGGTGAAGACGCCTGGAGATGAAACACGGGGACAAACAGTCTGTTATTAAATGCAGGAAACTTGTTCAGAGCTCAGGTCAGTCTTGATTCTTCCTGCCCCAAAAATACCAAACCATAAAAACTACGAGAAAAATCCACCAAATAAATTCTAAGGTGAGAGAGAAGAACTTCAGGTATCAGGAGGTATCAGGAGAAAGATAAAGACATCCTTCGTGTTCAGAGGCCTCCCCTTCCTGGACCTGACCAGGTGAGTCTTACCTGTGTCTGGGTCGTATGCGTTGCCAATGTTTGTCTTCACCTCCCTGAACACCAGTGGACTCACGTTTTCAAACGGTCCCTGATTAGTCCACTGTGAGGTGCTGGCGAGTGAAGCAGAGAAGGCCACCTCAGATCTACCTGCAGGAACACAGACAGGTGTTCAAGTAATGAGAATAATCCCAACTAAACTCTGGAGAAGCTGAGAGAAGACACTGGGTGGGTTTGAAGTGCTCCCTGTGTGATGTAATCAAGCACAAACAGAGTGGTGTGTGTTACCCTGGAAACTGTAGGAATGGTCTTTACTCAGACTAAGATTTAAACTCGATTGAACCGTCCTACACTGTGTTTGCTCAGACCTTTTACGGTGGCACACTGAGATATGTCATATAAGTGAAGGTGTTTTGGAACACAGTGACCTCTGTCCTCACCTGGGACTGTCAGGTCATCAGAGAGTGAGAACACCGATGACCTTCAGAACAGGACTCTGAAGACCAACTCCCTCCCAGAGATCAGTCTGCCCAACCAGGATGAAGCTGCACTCCACACAGGAGATGAGCCTGGACCGCTAACCTCACTGAAAGGACTGTGGCCCACTACAAGAGGACTCACGGGACCCTGAGGACCATTGAGTTAGGAGGACGGGGATCACACAGCTCAGACAGTCTTCATTTGATCTTTAATAATTTAATGTAAAATTGTTTAAAGCTAAAACCTCCTGAAGCCAACACAGCGTGCACTAAAGCCTGCAGGTCCTCGGCTGTCCAGCAGAGGCACCACAGTGAGTCAGTCCCCATAGACTCCCATGTTAATCCTTCCATCAGAAACAAACATGTTTGCAGCTGTGTGATGGCAGGTTAAAGCAGGAACTTGGCTTAACAGCTTTTATTCGCTGTAAAGTGTGACCGCAGAACAAAATACAAGACTTACTGGAGGAGTAACAAAGACGGGAGAGCACACAACAGCAGGAACTGACAACAACAACAACACAACGAGGACTGCAGGAAACTCAGGGCTTAAATATTCCACAGGATAACAAGAGGAACAGGAAGAGGTGGAGACACAGCTGGGAATAATTAATCAAGACAAGACAAACTCAGTGACACAGGAGCAGGAAGTGAGTAACAGGTAAACAAGCAGATGTAACCAGGAAACAGAGGGATAAACCGGACACAGGGATGCCACAGTGACCAAAAGCACAAAGGGAAGCAGGGACTCAGTACAGATAACTAAAACCTGAAACATGATTCATAAAGTGAAACAAAGAATCAAACTGAAACTGAACACCCAGCACCGTGCCAGAAACCGCTTTGGTCCCTGTGGATAATTCCCCCTTCATAACAGCTGTACGGGGAGGACGCTTCTGTAACTCACCTGTTTGCATTATTAGAGGCGTGGCCTCTCTGATTGACAGGTGGATGGCAACACAGGCTGAGGTCATTGGATATATTATGTGTGTGGACATGTTTGTACCCTGCACACACAGTAGGAGCTCGTGCAGATCTACTGTTGGATTCATGAAACGAGCACACCATCGTACCACCTGCTGAATATGCCGATGAATGAAAATCTTTCAAAACCACATCGAAGCTGAGGCGGAGAAAAGAGTGCAGTGAGTGAACAAACCTCCATTAGTGAGTTAGTACAGAGAGTAAGTGATGACATGAACATGGACAAAAGTCTTTGCAATGATTGCAGCGCATAAAGCTGAGCTATGATCACACCTGCATCACACCTGCATCTCTCATTCATCTGATTGTTTTTTCATTCTGTGAGCATTTTAGCATTAACAGTTATTGATTAATTAATTAATTAATTAACAGTCATGGGAAATGAAATTCTGATCATGATTTAATGTGCCTGTGTTGAAGGCAGCCTGACCTTCATCTGTCTGCACCTTTGCTCGGAGGCAGAACTACATTTGTTCTCAGAGGACATTCAGATGAGAAGACTCTGATGAGTCCTGGGTGTGTGCGACACTCTTTTCTGGTGACCTGATCTAAGGTCATCAGTGAGGACACTGACCTCTGTCCCTCTCCAGTCTGTCCACTCTGACCATCAGCTGCTGCAGGAGGACTCGCATGTCTTCCTGTCCCCCGGTTAGCGGCTCCGCCTGAAGAACGAGCAGACCGCAGAACCCCAACAGCACCAGGAACTGCCCGGAGTCCATGTCAGCCTGAAGGAGAACCTGACTGTCAGTCAGGCGTTCATGACCTCTGCACGCCGCCAGGCTTCTGTTTGAACAGCATGGGGGCTGCCGGACTCTGATCCTCACAAACATTCCCATGAGTCAAAGCTGATTCTCCCAACTGCTAAAACGTTCTTATGTGACCTTTGGCCCCATGCACTGGACTAGGCTGATCATTTGTCTGTAACAATATATTTTTGGGTTGTAAGAGTGAACTATCGGCTCCTCGTGGAGAACATCAGCTTCATTCTAAGGCTGAGGCTGTTTTTTTCTCTGTTTCCTGTGAAGAGCTGCCAGAGAATACAAAGGACAAGAAAGGTCACGGTGGACCCAAAAGAAGGAACCACAACCCCTGTCTTCTACAAAAGCAACCTCCTCAAAGACCTTTGCAACCCCCCTCCCCCCTTCAAAGTGAGTGTGTCCCTGGCTGAGTGCCGTCAGTTATCGTAGGGCATCCCATCTCCTCAGATGCTCAGCATGAAGCAAATGTGAGGAGTCAGCATCAGAAAGACCTGCTTAGGTTTGCACATGGTAACAGTGTCACATGTTTGCGAACAGACTGCAGCGTAGCTTAAAAAGTGAGACCTTCCCGGCTCGCTGCCTCTAACAGCCCGATGACTGATTTCTGTGGAATGATGTCAGTAGTGATTTTATTCAGCAGTACATTTTCTGACACCAGTTCAGACTGGTGTAGCCTGGACTGGACCTGATTCACAGTGGAACCTGTTTAATATGAACATCTGCCACTGGAACAGGGACAGGACAGGAAAGAAGGAGAAGGAGGTCCACTTTAAACAAACTGAACAGGTACAAATTTACATTTTTACTTGCATGTGACACTGTGTGATTTACAGTTTGTAATAATTTCAGATCACAGGTACATTCTCACTGAAGATGTTTATTCTCAGTGTTTTACTAATTAAGAGGTTAAACGTGCTTCTTTTAAAAACCTTTGCACACAAGGTGGCAGTACTGTGAAAGAAAGCGTTTACTCCACCATGATTTCACCACACGCATCTTGGTCTGCTGTACTTTTCAGCTTTGTTTTATGTGGCTCACAATCCGTATGTGCAACATCACAGCACACAGAGCACCATCTTACTCATGTACTCATTGGGAGATGGGGAGGTGCTGAGCGGAGGCCCTGTCACTTGGTTACCCGCAGAAGGCTAACTGTGCTGGCTATGTTTGCTAATGTCTCTGGAAAATAAAACGGATGAGCTGCATGCTCCGATATCTGCGCAGTCATTCAGGACTGCTGTGTTTTTGTGAAACTTGGACACAGCAGACAAGTCAATAACACCAGAGGGCTACACCACCTTCAGAACCGAAGGTGCAAGCAAGACCCACAGAGGAGGAACAGCCACCCTCGTGGTGTACTGACTACAAGGTTATTTCATGGTGGTGCTCTGTGGATGTGGAACACTTGACTTTAAAGTGCAGAATGTTTGATTTACCCAGAGAAGTGCAATGCATCATTGTAAATGATGTGTACATCCCCCCTCTGATGAGGAGGAGCAGGCACATACCTGGATTCATTATTTTTAATCACTGCAATTTCTGAAAGAGCATGCTGAATTTCCCACAAGGGGATAAAATAAATACACTGGACCACTGCTGCAGTAACATCAGGAAGACACACACATTAACACAGATGTATGCATGAAAATTAGGCAAAGGTGTGATCAGAGCAGCAAAGAAGGCACATTCCCAAAAAGCTGGACATCCTCTACCTACAAAAATACACACATGATATTTGGAAAGGAATCCAATCTGTCACAAACCACAAGAAGAAGACAAACAGCTCTGAGATCAGAGGTGCATCCTACCGGACTGCCTAAACTGTTTCTGTGCAAGATTCCTCTGGTGCCCCTGTTGTTAGGGGCAACAATGAGACACCCCCCCCCCAACAGGAATGGTGTCACAGGTGGAGGACTCTCACATTTTCCCTCCTCATCTTTTCTGACTGGTTTTCACTAGTTCTGCATGTGGCTAGGGTCAGGGTCACTGCTGGCAGCATGAGGTCATACCTGGACCCTACAGAGGCTGCACAGGTAGTCCACCTCCTCCAGGATGGCACATCAATACGTGCCATTGCCAGAAGGTTTGCTGTGTCTCCCAGCACAGTCTCAGAGCATGGAGGAGACTCCAGGAGACAGGCAGTTCCTCTAGGAGAGCTGGACAGGGCTGTAGAAGGTCCTTAACCCATCAGCAGGATTAGGATCTGCTCCTTTATAGGAGGAGCAGGAGGAGCACTGCAGAGCTACAGAATGACCTCCAGCAGCCACTGGTGTGAATGTCTCTGAGCAAACACTCAGAAACAGACTTCATGATCCTGGGCCTGTGAGTTGTTTTAGTGATGTTCTGTTTTGTTGTATCTTCTGGTTGTGTTTCTTAGTTTTTCTAACAGCCTAGTTTCTCAGTTTGTTGTAGTTTTGTATTGATTTTGGTTTTTAGTTAATTATAGGTTAATCACATTTCCCTGTGTTCCCGTCTTCCCGTGTCTTTGTGCTCCTGTGTCTGTGCTCCTCTGTGTCTCGGTCTCCCCGTGTTCTTGTGTGCTGGTGTGTGTCTTCATTGTTTGTGTTTCAGGTGTCCGTGTTGTAACAGTCATAATTGTGTGTTGTCTCTTTACGACAGTCTAAACTTTTGTTAGTGATGTCACAAGTGTGCGCCACCGCTCCTCTGTAGAGTGTGGGGAGAATCGTTTTTGGCAGACGGATGCATGGATCGATGTGGACCTTTCTACAGGCTGTAGAAATGTTGGACTCAGTCAATGAATCTCAGCATCAGCAGCTTTGATTCATCACTGATGTAACCTGTAACTGTGAGCATGAACACAGAGCTTTACTGTAAATACAGTACAAGCTAACCTGTTTATCATGCACTGAACTGCAGTATTAGTATTTTCATACAAGCTTTGAGTAACACAAAGTCAGTGTACCTCAGTTTGTGTACAGGATGTTTCACAATATGAAAAATCATAACTCCACATCATACACAGCTCACTGAGCGGTCCTTCCCTTTAAATCTAACCTCTCTGCTTCCTCGTTCTCCATCTCTGAGTGAACTTCTCTCTCATTCTGGAAAACAGAAACTGTTCTTTAGCTAGCAGACACACTGTGTGTGTCTGCACACAAACACTTTGTGTGTTTGCTGATATTTGTTGAGCATTTAGAAATGTTGCATTTTAAATTACCTGCAACATGTTACTCCCTTTATTTTTGCTCCTCTTCAGTAGCGCTAGCTAAGATGCTGAAGTACCGCCTCGGTGATGAAAGCTGCTCCAGTACGACCGACTTTTATGTGTTATTGCTCCTTCATTTAGGTTCAGATTGTTGGATGTTTGAAGGCGGACTGACAGGAAATAAAAACTTCACACAGACGTACTGAACCTAAAGTAACGAGTCTGTTTGAAAATGTAACGAGTAGAAAATACAGATATGTGTGTAAAAATGTAGGGAGTAAAAGTAAAAAGCAGTCAGAAAAATAAATACTTAAGTAAAGTACAGATACCTGAAAAATCTACTTAAGTACAGTAACAAGTATTTGTACTTCATTACTTCCCACCTCTGATTGCAACTAAAACTTGACAAGGTACAACACATGCGACAGCAACGGGAAGCCAGGACACCAGTCAGGAGGGAGATCTCATCATCCCACACTCTGAGATTGGACACCAAACTCCAAGAACAACTGGTGCTTTGAATTCCAGAGCAGCTGACCTGAAAGAGAAGATCATGGCTAACATGGACACTTTGTGGAGATGTGAATGCAGCACTATGGACAATCCCTAATGCAACATCACTGAAACCAAGCAGCTGATCTATACCACAGCAAAAGTGATATAAGATGAACAGCAGCCACAAGGAGCAGTACCCAACATGGAAGAGAAGACTGGAGGCTAAGATCAGGGCAGCATGGAGGGAAGTTAGCAGCTCTCAGAGTTGCAGAAAGGTGTGATGAAGAAAGGTGTGCCTGAGAAATGCAACAGGCTGTCCATACCTGAGGCCTTAGAGAGTGCCAAGCAACGACCCACAGCCTTGGCTAATCACCTGAAGAGGTATACCAGAGATAGAAGCCAGGAGAATGAACCAGATGTTCTCCACTGAACCATCCAAGGTGTTCTCTCAGTGGAACAATATGAGAACAGCACCCCCACCAAGGCTGGAGACGGAGAAATACATATGGGAGAAGGATGCAACACAGAACAGCACAACACACACACACACACACACACACATATGTGTTCATTTCTTTTATTGTATTCCTCTACCTTTCCTGAAACAGGTTGACTGATTTTAGTTTTTGTTTGGGCTGAAGTGTCACATGGGAGGATTCGGTGTCCTGACAGTACCCTCTGAAGCACCAACCAAAAGTCTGCACTTTGGTCACTCTCTAATCCACCAGCTGTTACCTGAGCCCCAGAGAGCAGCAGGCTTTAATCTGCTGCACACAAAAGCTCCAGGCACTCCAGTCCTCTCTTGTTTCTCTCCAGCTATTTCCTCACTCGCGTCAGCAAATAAATCATACAAAGGAATTTTGGAAAATATAAATTTTTCCTGAAGTGTCCCGTGTTCCCCCTCATCCTCAGGTTCTGATTTGATGGTTCCTGAAGCTGACTGATCAGTCGGAGTGTTGCACAGGGTCGTATCCGATCAGCAGGTCAGACCATCGGCTTAATGAGGTTTCTGACTGATTAGAGCTCGCCTCTTTGTAATCCCTCAGATGAGGATTGACGCTGAAGAACTCTCTGTTTTGCTCCCTTTGTTTTAAAGGCCTTCATGTTTCTGGATGAAACAAAAGTTATATAAAGAGGGGCCTATTCATCATCGTTCATAATTATGTAGCTGAAAGCCTTCCTCACCTGAAAGTGGAGGAGTGACCACACCTGTAAGCCCAAGTGAGAATTCATGATCAAAGGTCTGTCATTTGATGGCACCACCTCTGTTTGTACTGAAAATATGCTGTGGCATGTGACAGTGTCTTCTTCCAAAAGAACATTTCTATAATTTCCTACAATTCTTTTGTTGTTGCTGTCGCAGGATGGCGGTAAAGATGGTGTGAAGACCTCGATGACAAAAAATGAAAATCTACAACATCGGGACTGGTGCGGGGGGGGGTCGCAGTGAAACTTTTGAAGATGGACTGTCCCCAAAAGATACAAAACATAAAGAAATAGCAGCTACTGGCCTTCCTGAAAGTGTGAACATACAGTTGGACCACTGAGTCACATGCAAAATATTAACACGTGTTCTTATTAATCTGTGGACACAAAGATAAGCAGTATTAAAATCATGACAACAATTCAAACCAAACAATAAGAAGAGAAAAATAGGAGCAGCACTGTGAATGTGTTAAATTAAATAACAGCATACCAAGTAGAGACAGTAGAGACAAAGAACTCCCTTTCAACAGGATGAGAGCTCCAACAGAAACGGGGGGGGGGCTGCCATTTACTGCGACCAACAAACAGGACAAAACAGAAACTACAGAGAGAGAAGAAATTAGTTTTTGTGGCTGAAGCAACCCTCAGACCAGTGAATTCACCTGTCAGAATAAAAGTCTTTTTAAAAGTTAAACTGCAGAGCTTCAATTTTCTGTGGTTTCTTCTTCATGTGTTTTATTTGTTTGAAATGATTTTTAATGCTGCAGTTTGTTTGAATCACTGACACAAACAGATGTTTTCCAGCTGCTGAACCTCAACAGTCACCATTGATGTCAATGCTACAAGAACAAGACAACACAGCATCTCCGTAAATGATCACAATTAGGAGTAAATAACGAATAAATGGTTAAAACAGTGAATATAACGATAAGAAAAACAGTACAGTCTATAATAATTAACAAGTGAGAGTAGAAGTGCCACAGGCACGGAGTGTAAAACTATACATATACAACAGTGAACGGCTTCCTGTTCTGCCTTTGTGCAGCTGAAGAACCCGGCAGGCGCACAACAGGTCAGCACATTCTCTACTGCACATCAGGAGAAACTGACCAACACTCTCTCTGTGGTAGCTGTCCTCTCCTCGGTCTCCTGAGGTAACAGAGGCACTGTTGGGCTTTTCTGATGGCCAGGGTTGTGGTGGAGTCCCAGGACAGTTGCTCTCTCACCATTTCCCCCAAGAATTTGAAGCTGGTAACACTCCATTAATGTATAGTGAGGGGTGGCTGCACCAACCCAACCTCTGGAAATCCACAAACATCTCTTTTGTTTTGCTGATGTTCAGGCAGAGGTTGTGGTCAGAGCACCAGACTGTCAGTTTATCCACTTCCTTCCTATAAGCAGACTCATCACTGTTGGAGATGTGGCCAAGCACTGTGATGTCTGTGAACTTGGAGATATGGTATGTCTGGTAGAGCAGCTGTGTGTGGACTCAGCACAGAACCCTGTGGAGAACCGGTGCTGGTGGTCAGAGCGGAAGAGCGATCCAACACCCAGTTACACGGTGAAGTACTGAGGTTTAATTCCTGGGGTTTGGGGATGAGCGTGCCTGGTAGGATAGTACTCCAAACAGAACTGCAGTCAGTAGAAACACACACTGTAGACACACTGATCAAACATAACATTATGACCTGACCCATCAAGGCATGGAGCCCACTAGAGCCCCGAAGCTGTGCTGTGGTATCTGCACCAAGATGTTACCAATAGATCCTTTAAGTCCTTTAAGCTGTGAGGTGGGGCCTCCATGGATATGACTGGTTTGCACAGCACATCCCACAGATGCTCGACTGGACTGAGATCTGGGGACTCTGGAGGCCAAGTCAACACCTTAAACTTCTTGTTGTGCTCCTCAAACCATTCCTGATCCATGTTTGCTTTGTGGTAGGGTGCATTATCCTGCTGAAAGAGGCCACAGCCATCAGGGAATACTGTTTCCATGAAAGGGTGCACATGGTCTGCAGCAATGCTGAGGCAGGTGGTACGTATCAAAGTAACATCCACATGGATGGTAGAACATTGTCCAAAGCATCACACTGCCTCTGCCGGCTTGCCCTCTTCCCACAGTGCATCCTGGTGCCAAGTGTTCCCGAGGTAAGTAATGCACACACGACCTGCCATCCATGTGATGTAAAAGAAAAGGTGATTCATCAGGCCAGGCAACCTTCCTATCACATCCCACAAGAGCTGCAGTTTTGGAGATGCTGTCTCCTAGCCGTCACAATTTGGCCTTAAACTCACTCAAATCCTCACGCTTGCCCATTTTTCCCGAGGACATAATGCTCTATTCCTCCCTAATGTACCCCACCTGCTAACAGGTGCCATGATGAAGAGATAATTAGTGTTGTTCTCCTCACCAGTCAGTGGTCATAATGTTATGCTTGATCTGTATATGATCCAGGTGCTTCAGTGCTGTGTGGTGCTCCGTCGACCTGTTCTGCTACAGGCAAACTGCTGGCAGTGAAAAGAAGCTGGTATAAAGCTTCTGATGTGTTTCATGACCGGCTTCTCCAGACATTTATCAGGTATGGGGGTGAGAACCACCAGCCTATAATAATATAACTGCAGACATCTTCAGCTGTGGTGGATGTTTTGAGACACAAAGGGAGTGCTCTTATTCCCCTCCACACTTGCCTTGAGTTGGTAGAGTTGTAAAAGTGGTGTTCAACCTGCTGTTTGTATTTGAATTTGCAGATCTGATGCCTCTCTGCAGAGCCGCCTTGGATAGAACCTGATCTATGGCCTCACCTCTGACCTTTAATACCTCTGTGAAGGTCCATGGCTTCCCTTGACTGATGTTGGGGAGTTCAGTGCTGCTGTATCACTGAGTGTAACATAGGTGAAACACAATAAAAGACGTGGAGTACTCCGAGTGTGGGCGCGCCACCATGGCTCAAATATATCATTTTGTACAAACACGATGCTTGTCCACCTGTAGCTGTGAAGTATAGTTATCAGGTGATCACAGGGTCCACGAGAGGTTCTAAAGATCAGCTGTTCATATATGATGCAGTCAGATTTCCCTGAGCTCCTGGAATCTGATGTGGAGAAACACTTCCTGTCTGACAGGATGGAGGACAGGCCACACGTTTTCATGTCTCAGTTAATGACCTGAAAATCCTGTTTACTGCTTCCTGTTTGCAGGAAACATCTGCATTTATCAAAACTGACTTCAGGTCCAGCCCTCAGCTGTCAGAGCACAGTGTGGAGGCTTAATTAGAGATCAGTTTATCCAGGTTATTAGTAATTATTTAAAGTGTGTTCACTGGAAATAAACTAGAGACAATATTTCAAATTGTTTTTGTTTGTTTTTTTCAGAAGTGTTTGAACATTTTTTTTAATCGTTTTCCAGCAGTGCATGTGATCTTTCAGTGGGTGATGGTCTAATTTTTACAAAAGCAAATTTGTAATTTTTAAGATCCAACATGTTTCTTAAGGCTAGTTTATATAAATCTTTACAATATGTGAAAATCACGTCTTTGTATTTTTATTTTCCACAACATCCCAATGCTTCTCCTAAGGAGGGATATTCCAGGTAAAGCTTCTATTAAAGTTGACCGTCTGACAATATTTAAGTAAACTGCTGAGTGCTGCCTGCTCACTGAGGCCTTTGGCCTCGGCTTCTGTGAGTAAAGTCACCTTGCATTTGTTCTAAGGTGCTATAAGGTGTGTGACCAGCGGTCATGTTGAAATGTTTCCAAGGGTTGCTGTACTTTGTAGCCCCGCCCCTTCCCCTGCCCTCTCATCGTCTCATAAACATACATACGTTGACACCACACTGAGCGCTGAATGATATCCCACCAGTATTGAAACACTCTAACCCTGTGATGGACCATGTGTGGCCTTCTGGAGGATCTCAGGGGGAAGCAGCTGATAAATGGAGAGCTAAAGAGGGGCTGGACTTATATTTATATATATGTACACTCCATCCCCACAGCTGTGTGTGACCACAGCTACCCACCTACCTGCTTTGGTGGCCTTGTGGAGAATGCTCTTGTTTACAGGGTAAAGCCATGTGTGCAGTGGTAGTTTGGTGCCTGATGCTGTACCTGCAACATCTGATCACACTAGAAAACCAAGGAGGGCTGCTGATTCCTCCTGAGGGTTGCAGTAAAGGTGATCAGACCAGCTGACAGTCTGATTTGCTGTTTTCTCATTGTTGGAACAGGAAACTAAACCGCTACAGTTGTTGGTGCAATCAATTAGGGATTTGTTGTTTCTTTGAGGTTTTAATCTGTTTTAAGGAGCTGTTTGCTGTGAATAAAGAACCTTTTTTATATATATACACGTGTTTTGTCTTGAGCTCCTTTGGCCAGACACCACACTTGTTTTACTTTAACCATAAATTGTATTAAGCAATAAAACTGGATCTATAATTTCAGTTTCACTGCTAACAGAAAATGAAGCAGATCGGTGTGTATTGCAGTGTCTTATTTTGACTTTTAAACGTTGTTCATTTTGTGTCTTAAGGGTTGCCATTAATTCCACATTATATTTTGATGTTTCATTTTTGATTGCCCAATATATAACTATAAAATAAAATTGAATTGAATTGGTGTGGTATGAAGCTTCACACAGCAACATTTAAGATAAGATAAACTCTCAGTATTACCCAAGAAGCTCCCATTGGCTGCACTTTGAGCACACCTGAAGTGCAGTGAGTACATGACTTTAATTGATTTAGATTACAGCGATGCAGCAGCTGCTCTGCTGAAGGAACCTTTGATCTCCTGAGCAGGATGCAAATTTCAAACGGTAACTCTGACTGAGAAGCTTATCTTCACACTGAAAGGCCCATAAACAGCTACAACTGCTATCTGCTAACAGCTCTCATCGTTCACTCCAGCTGCTGTGAAGGACTCGCACTCCACCTTTGCTCCACCTGCACTCAGCAGTGAGGTTGTCTGTGAGGTTGTACTCAGTTTGAGATTCATATTTAGTTAACTGTCTTATCACGGTCTATTTGACCTGATTCATTTATGGGTGAAAGGTCATTTCAAGACAAGAGTCATCTCTAAAATCCTTTACAGTAAATAAATGGCCTGTATGTAATGAAATGTGGAGCTTGGTGCTCCGTGAAGCTCCTTCTCTGTAGTTCACAGAGACACGATCAGCCTGCTCGTAGGTCTACACACTCACATGTATGAGCTGAGAGGGTTAAAGAGGCTCAGAGGTCAGCACAGAGGTCAGCGCATCACCGAGTACAGAGTGAATCCCACCTGCAGCTGAACCTTTGCTCTCACTTCAGTGTGTAATGTGTGTTCTTTAGAATCCCGTCCTTATTGCAACCTTATTATTTCCATTCTGTCTCACTGTCAGTGTCTCTGCAGTGCGAGTATTCTTAGCAGTACTGCTTTGTTTGGAGTCGCTCTGTTGACCTTTAGCCCCTTTTTTCCTCCCAGCATGCAAATTTCAACCGTGAAGCTTATCAGTCCCACAGCCAGCAGCAGTTCCTGCAGGAGAGGCCGTCATATTTACCTAATCAAACATGGGGGCACAAACGTGTGCAGAGAAACCCCGGGGGGGGGGTGGGGTCAGAGCAGCAGCGATTCTTCCCCAGTAAGAATAAGGTGCCGTTGTCGTTTCCAAAAAGAAACATGTTTACATGGAGACATTTCAGAAACAATCTCCGTTTGCACGGAAACGCTGCAGTTCCTTCTGTTCCTACGGTGTGAATATAGGAACCGCAGCCATAGTGCACATGTGCGAGAGCCCCGGTTTCCGAAAAGGATTGTTTTCACTCCGTTCTCGTGTAAACGGGCTGGAACGGTTCTGTTTTCATTTTGAAACGGTGTTGTTTCCTAAAGCAGCTGTACTGTGGTGTCCCGCAGCGCACCGACTCTTTAACGAGGTAAAAATCATTTATTCACTGATGATTCACACACACTCATTTCCATCCATCATGATTTCAGAGGAAGATTGTTCCGGTCCAAATTCAAAGTCTTACTGAGCGCTCACAGCTGCAGGCAACATTTACTCCGTGCACTAAACACTTTCTGCCTGACGTCCACAGCCAGGTCAGCACCACCAGTGGAGGGGTGGAGGAAATTATCAGCCCTCCCCCACCTGGACTTAAAAGGTGAAACTCTCTTTGACCCCGTCACAGCCAAATATGGATGAATATGAGGTGTGGCTCACCGCTGTCTTATAAAAACATCTGCTCTCTCCTCTCACACTCACCAGCATCCAGACCGCCTCCACAGACTCCAGCATCACATCCAGCAAACAGCGAGCCAACCAGCTCCTCCCTCTGGACCTGTCTTCACCTCTCCAAGTCTCTGCAGGTATAGATTCCAACTTATATACTGGAATATTAGTATATGCATTATTCCAGTGACATGAGCCAAACACTGGCAGACAGATGTGCAGAGTCACATGGTGTTAAAATCTATAATCCTGCGGGGTTCCTTAGTGATAGTTACAGCTAACATGGAGCGTCATTACAAAGCAAAGAGAAGATAATCACATAAAAACATCAACCCTACGTTATAGTTATTGTTTTTATCTCTCAGTCCAGACTGAACAGCTGAACTCGCTCCTGCAGCTGTGTTGATGTTTCTTTAAGCTTGTTCTCCACATCCCTCATATGCACTGATGTCTTCTATGGTTGTTCTGTTTTTAAAAGTCAAGGATAAAAATGGATTACACTGAGTATTTTAATAATGGAGACAAAGTACGCTGTTAGCACTTTAATCACGAGTGCGTGGAGGAGTATTCAAACGAAGGGGTCGGAGTTGTTTCATGTCGACTTATAAATTTTAAGCGTATGAAGTAACTCTGTGTTTTGGTCTTTTATATTTTCAGACATGGCATCTGCTGGCCTCCTGCTCCTGCTGATGACAGCCTTCTTCCTCATCTCCACGGTGACGGTCTCTACATCTACCATCCAGAACCAGCACGGGGAAGCCCCTCCGGCAAAACCTAATCCTGTCGGAGAACAACTGCGAGCAAGGGCTGAGTTTCTGACTAAAAACAGTGAGTAGATGAAAGCTGCAAGTGTAAAGTGCAAAGAGCTGAGCAGTCTCTCTGCCATCACACGGACACGTGCTCAGTGCACACAGTGTGGTGTCATCTGCGTACAGCTGCACCTGGAAACCAGCCAGGAATAAAACCGGTTCATGCATCATCGGTTGCTAGGCGGATCCAAGCTGCATTGCAAACTTTTAAGAAGAGAGAGTGTCTTCAAAAATGAAACTGTAACTCAAACAAACACCTAAAATAATGTGGAGACTGATTTTATTAAAGTCAGATTTTATCCCCTTCATTAGGTAACGTCAGCACCACCTGATCACCAGCAGCCTGTCTGTGCGAACTGACTGCAAAGAGCTGCACCCAATGAAATGCTTCTGCTCTGAATAAAGCTTCTGTTTCACTGTCATCTGTGTGTCTCTCATTTGAATACTCACATCACTGTGTGAGTCTGTGCTAGAACCAGCTATCAGTGGAGTGTGTATTTTTCAGGCCAGCCTTTTGGTGCCCCCTCGTGGTTGGGGCAGGTTTCTGAGGAAATGCTCCTTTTTATTTAGGGTGAAGTGGAATACTCCTTCAATTAAATTACCTTTAGTCATTACTACAAGAACAACAGGACAGCACATCATCCCCACAAATTACCACAATTGAGACTAGAAGACAAATAAATGGCAGAGCTGAGACAGTGAATATAACATCGAGCAGTTCTGGTTATGTGATGTAATGGCAGGAGAAGAAAAAGTCTGACTGCTTGTGGGTAAAAACTGTGTCCTCTGGAGAGTGGCTGGCCTCTCTCTTAGAGAGAGGGTGAGGAGAGTGGTCATTCAGGGGGGGCTCAGAGTAGAGCTGCTGCTGCTCCTCCACATCGATGGACCCACTTGAGGTGTTCTGGTCACGTCCCACTGGGAGGAGGCCCCAGGGCAGACCCGGGACACACTGGAGAGATTTTATCTCTCCGCTGGCCTGGGAACGCCCTGGGCTCCCCCTGATGAGCTGGAAGAGGTGGCTGGGGGAGGGAGGTCTGGGCTTCTCTGCTTAGATTGCCGCACCGCGACCTGACCTCAGAAAACAGGAAGAAGATGGATGGATGAAACCAAACTAGATATGAAAAACATTTCTGTTCCCTAAATTAAAAAGCAAACTATTGAAAAATAAATGTAACTGACAGAAATATTAACCCCTCTATGAAAATTCCATGTTTTTCCTAAGCTTTTCCCAAATGCTGGTAAACAGAGCAAAGAATTTTCAGGGCCGCTTTAACATCCTAGTTTTATTTTGGAGGCTTACCTCATTTTTCTTTGCACACAGAAACAAATTTATTTCTCCAAAAACAAAACCCACCCTGGTTAAAACCATTACCCCAGCGCTAATAGTCAGTTGTGTCTCCTCCTTGCTGGATGGCAGCCTGCAGCTCATTCTTCTTCAGTGAGTCTCTCGAGCTCCTCCGGATTTGATGGTCTTCAGTTCACCCTGCAGATTTTCACGGCGCTCCTCCTTCGCCCGGAGTGACGTATGTTTGGGGGTTGTTGGAAGACAAAGTGATACCTGTGCATGTGTTTATTTGTGATGAAGACACCTGAAACACTAAATAAAAATTAAGAGATTTAATATATATAAAGAATCAGAAGATTACACATATGTGGGCTCTTGGTTCAGGCAGACAGGCCATCCCAGCTGTCTGTTGCTCCCCTCCCCACAGAGCGCCTGTCTCTAGCGAACCATAACATTTTTAGATTGATATCTGCAAGCAAACCGAGTCTGTGAGCTGCAGTCGGCCTTCGTCATTGGTCCATCCAGTGCTGGTTCTCCCTACTCAGATTTCTGCCATCAGTGATAAAGCCCTGTACAAAAAGCACATCTTCTCCCCTGATGTTTCCCTAAATCGATAGAACATGGTGCTGTTTTAATTGTACGTACTGTGGCCAAACCTTCAAAGACCGACTGAGACTGGGAGTTTAGTCTGGGACTCTCTGTCTAATGTATTTATTTAATTGTCTATTATTGCTTCAGCCACTACTTAACAATTAATTTCCTGGAGTTTACTTTTAAACATTTTATTCATTGAGTAAAAGATAAACCCAAACAAAAGTGACGACCCAGATCCAGTGCTGCTGTCTGAGGTTTTCTTTCAAAATCTTCACACATCCTCCTTTCTTCATGACTCCTTCCACCTTGATGCGTTCCCCTCCCCACAGAACAATATTCCCAGCACCCTGTGGGGATGAGGCTCTCTGGGTTGTACGCGTCTCCCTCCTTTCTCCAAGCATCAGCAGCGCTCTGGGCCCACAGAGCTTTAGTTTCACCTCACCTGTTCAAAGGACGCTTCCAGTGTGCACCATCTTTCTTTCTCCAGGTTGTCTTTAGCACACGTCACTCTGCTTTGAAGCTGTGGTCTATAACCTCACCGTCTGCTCCTGAGCAGGGTTTCAGCAACTGCCTTCTTTGAGACTACAATTCCCAGCTTAGCTAAACACACACACTGATGCTCTCTGTGGCTTTCACCGTGGACCAGTCCCTGACAGGCATGAGACTAAAATGAACAGACATCAGAAATTTGTACACAAATGAGAGCAAAGAGGTGGAGCAGGTGGAGGTCACGGGCTCGCCCTGCAGGGAGTTCGGCGGTTTCTGACACTGGCACGCCTCAGGAGTCCTGCATGGCATCGTGGGAAAAAGGAGAGCTGAAGCCTGCTGACACTTTGGTCACATGATGCTGAAAGAGCTCCAGAGACAAAGAGAGCTGCAGCCATTAATGACACACACACCTGCAGAGATCCACCTGCACGAACTCCGACTGCTGTCTGAACCCTGAGCCAGTCTGAGCCTTTATGATGAAAACAGCTGGCTGTGAAAGGAAGGCATGAAATATCTGCAACTCAGCACAAAATGAGAGTTTTAGTGAAAAACAATAGAAGGAACCGCTCTGCTGTTTCTATCCAGGCTTCAAAAAGGCTTTCACACAGATTCCAGAGCAGAGCTTCACCTGCTTCCTTTACAGGTGAGCAGATCCGGGCCTTCAGCTCCGTCTGCAGGTTATTCTGGGGAGCTGTGGCGGAGAAGCTGCTCTCTGGTTTTCACTCCCGTCCGTGCAGAGATGGAAATCTGAAAGCAGCCAATGACAGAGCAGAGAAAACTTAATGACGTGGAGCGTCACTGGGCCCTCCATGTGAGAGGTCTCCTCACTGTCTGAATGAAAGTTACTTCATCTCAGTCTTCCTCCCCTCCATCAGCCCCTCCTGCAGCTCCCCCATGTGGACATACCCTGAACACAGGCTGGAATGAGATTTACATCATGAGCACTTCCTGAAATTTTAATAACATTTTAACTTTACAGGAATATTACAGACTTTCCTCTCGGACTCCGAGACGACATTTTACTCCTAACACAGATAAAAAGAAGAAAGTCCCGATTTGATGTTGCCAGATTCAAACTGTGTGGGGCCTCATAGTTACTGAGAAGCTCAATAACCTGATCAAACATTTAGAAACAAAGGGCTGCATCGTGCACTCACCTTCAGTGATGTGAGAATAAAACCAAATATTTATAAGATGCAGTTTGATGTGTCCCAGCTGGAGGTGGTCACATGACTCAGGATGGCCTGAGTGAGTGCATCAACTTCCTGTTCTGTCTGTATTTATTCAAATTAAAGGTTTCCACAACACATTCCTATAAATGTTTCAAAATGAACACGTCACACTAGACCTTTAATCTGAAACACAGGAAGTGCTGCATTTGTTTGAACATAAAATCCTTACACAGTAAGACCAATCACGCTGATCAGAGAAGGAAGAACAGGCCAGTTATTTCCAGTAGCTGAGGTGAGCAGAGGTCAAAGGTCACCTGAAACTCAGCAGTTGTGACTAAAACCTGGAACATTGAGGTGAAGCGCTCAGTGTCGAGTCACTGTTTAAAAAAAACCATCTGAATGTAGTTTGATTTAAAGTCAATCGGCATCCAACTGCTTCTCAGCTCCGTGCTCTGGCTCAGCGCGGCGGCCCCCGGCAGCCCCGCCCAGCCGCAGAGCGCGGGGGCCAGCGTGCTCGCTTCCATTTCTGCAGCTGATGATCAGCAAACATCACACTTACTGATGACGTGTCCATCTCTCAGAAGAACCTCCTGGATGAGGAGGCGAGGAGCTGAGGAGTCATTACCCAGGATACACTGCAGGACGCAGCCCAGGGTTCGGGAGCTCAGACTGGATCAATAGACTGATTTGTTATTGATCAATGATCGATACACCTGTTTTCATATACTGACCTTCATCCACTGACAGAAGCTCTGCACAGGCGTTCCCATCATTCACAAACCAATGCTTGAGTTCTTTAACGTAAAAAAGCTTAAAGTGTGCGCCGTTCACTTTGAACCTAAGAAGCAGCAGCTGCAGGTCCTCTAAGATAAATATCTGCAGGTCACTGACACCATCAGAAGAACAGACACACCGTCAGCTCCATCAGCGGCCCCACCTCATATGGAAGATTTCAGATGCGCGTCAGTGACCTCAGCTTCGTGATGTCACACCGAGCACAGAGGCCGGACTCTTAATCCAGCTGACTGCGAGTGCACGGCTGTTTTACACACTCAGTAAGAGTAAGTGATGCTGAGCCTAAACTGATGCTGAGCCTAAACTGATGCTGAGCCTAACCTGATGCTGAGCGGGGCACCGTCCTCTGTAGGATGGACAAACAGAGCCTTCAGTCCACAGCAGAAGTTCACTTGGTTTATTAAGAGCTTAACAAAGTTCTGTGTTCACAAACCAGAAAAAACTGAACAACAACAAACAGCTGGACATCGTTTAAGGTGACTCGTTAGCTTTAAAAGGACATTCGTTTACATGTAGGGTCACCGGGATGGACCCGGTCCTGTCTGAGCTGGATCACTGCAGTCACATCTGAACCAGTCCAGGGAGGATTAAACTGGTGAAGTGGCTCCTAAACTGGTCTGAACTGGTGAAACCTTTTAAAGGGGGACAGGTCCCTGATTTCGGTCCGTACTGGACTCACTGGACCAGCTGTTAGTGCTGATCGGGGCTAAAGTTGGGTTAGTTTGATTACAGCTGAGGTTTGTGGTGCAGACGTGTTTGGTTCTCCTTCAGTCACATGACATAAAACACTCACCGTGAGTCAACGAGAAAACAAGACAACGTGATTGTCCGAGCAGCCACAGAAACATTTCATCGAGTTCATTCCGCTTGGCTCGGATAGTTTGAGTTGGCCGAGTGTCATCAGAACCAGTTTTGGTTGGTTCTGATCAGCTGGACCCGGTCTGATCTGGTTCTGATGGAGCCGTGATGGCGAGCGAACACTGAGACTCGTAAGGCATCAGAAGAAGTCGAAAAGTAACAGAAACTACCAGTCGAGCCGACTGCTTCTAGTGTTTAGTTGTTGAGCGTTTTCGTGGTCTGACGGGGGTTTGTGACTTCCTGTGTCGGCCCGCCCCCATCACTGTGAGTTTGACAGGAAGGACGAAGTGTTACAGTAAAGGCACCAATCAGAGCGTGAGGGACAGAGCGAGGAAGCAGCGACACGAGCGCCTTCACAGACTTTAGTATTGTGGGAAACATCGAAGCGTGAGGCACCGCAAACAGGAAGTTCTCTCCACGGAGAAACCCCTCTGCTGTGAGCCACAGGGGGCGCCGTTCCAACAGACACACCAGTTTGTATTTCCTCTGAGGTTCACACTGCGAGCAGCACGAGGGCTAACCAGGCGTGGGCGGAGTTTCATTGCACGCGTCACTGTCGGTGTAATGACTCGTTTTTAAATCAGCACTCTGTTTAGGAGGACAGTTTCAGGTGACGATAACGTAACCAGAGGTGTAGGTGTGCTAAAATTCAAGCCCTCGGATTTGTGGAGGTCTGCGAGTCCTCCGGTTGACTGACTGGACGGAAACGTTGGCGTTTGGTAAAAAGCTGAGTTCACGGCTGGTTGGGAATTTTTTTAGATTGATCTTTTGCTAATTTAGTGTCTGCCTCCTGCAAGCAGCCGATCTGTGGCCTGCTGATTGGCTATCACAGCCGTCAGTGAAAATTAGAATCGGACATTTTTACGGCCAATGTTTGGCTGTAAAAATGATTTGTGAACGCAGCACCATCAGCTGACAGAGCAGAGAATGACTTCAGGTATCAGCTGACGTACAGTTTGGGCCTTTTTAGTCGTGCCCACTATTTAAGAACCGGGAGCAGCTGCAGCCTGATGTGCATGAGCCAGTTTAAGAGGCGCAACATCTGACAAATGGAAGCTTTGATGCTCAGGAGCAGAGTCCATGAACAGTTCCTGAATGATGTAACATTCAGATTGAGCTCCACGGGCACATTTCTGTTCTCGTAGTCTCGGTTTGTGCTCCGATAGCCGTGACGTGAAGGTTTGTGTTGGACAGTTTTGACAGCGCTCACTTTGTTTCTACAAGTTAATTTAAGCTCACCCAGTTTAAACGTTCTACACATGACGGAGAGCTCAGACCGAACGGTTACAGCAGCAGCTTTACTGACCGGTGATTTGTAACCTGTGTGCCCCGCCCTGTGCACGTAACTACACGTTAGGGCGAGGCAGCCCACAGTGATTCTGATTGGTCAGCATTTAATTATTAGACCTCATGGTTAAATAAAGATCACACCAAAAGGAACCCGAACCCTCCTGAAATCGTGCTCTTTCAGACTAATCGAATTTAGCTGGCGGTTAAATTTTGATGTATTCCTCCTGGCGCACAGACACTCAAACCAAGTCTTGGCCTCAGGATGAAATGGATTTGTGTTCACTAAACAGCTCTCATTGGTCTGTCCTTTATCATAAAACAAGCGCACCCCGTTCCTTCACAGCGGCGCGTTTTCGTGTCTCTGTAAAAGAGTTCAGCTCCGACACACAGACACTTTTTATTTTTTCCACAAATCGACCACAGCTTCCTGTGGCTCACATGGAGAACTGCTGACCTGATGCCCACCGATACATGACGCGCTTCACTGATTAACTGTTACTGATTTAAATCAGAGTAAAGCTCAAAGGTGAGATCTACCAACCAACCAGCTTCCTGTTTATTTGCACAAACTCTATTACTGACCTGGAGCTTTAGTTACTCCGGTCTACAGACAGGAGTAACTAAAGCGTGGGTTCGATCCCCGGCTCGCTGCTCGCAGTGTGACCGCCCTTTTAGGTTATGCATATGGTATCAAAGTGCAGATTCAGTCTTTTTGGTGTTCAAGTGCATTCTTTGTTCTCACATTTATGGCTTCTTAGTAACAGACTCGTGAATGCAGCGGGCGCCGCGCCGTTATAGTCTCTTGGTGTGTTTGGAGTTATAGTGGCTCCTCATGTCTTTGCGCAGGCGGAACTTCTCGCCACACACGCCGCAGATGTACAGGTGGACATCCATGTGCTTCTCCAGCTGCTCCCCGCCAGGGAAAATCTGGAAACACACCTGGCAGATGGTTTCCCCAGCCGACAGGTGGGAGATCATGTGGCGCACATGGTCGTGTTTGAGGAAGGTTCCCTGGTCGCACACGGGGCACACGTAGCGCGCCATGCCTTTGTGCATGTCGGTGTGGAGGCGAAGCTGGCGCTCCCGTAGGAACTGCTTCCCACAGGTCTGGCAGGTGAACTGCTTCTCCTTGGTGTGGACGGTGTAGTGCTCCCGCAGGTGGCAGCGCTGGTAGAAGCCTTTGCCGCAGATGCTGCAGAAGTGTTTGCGGCGGTGGTCGGGTTCGGCGCCCTCCTCCAGCATCACGGGCCGGAACAGCTCCTGGTCGTGGCAGGACAGAGCGTGCTCCAGCGCCAGGCTCTCGTTCTGGAATAGCAGGCCACAGTGAGGGCACGCCTCCAGCAGCCCCTCCTCCATCCCCTGTGGCTCCTCCAGCAGGGACGCCTCGTCCTCCCCGTGGGAGTCCGACTCGGCGCCGTGGGACTCTCCGCAGCGCTCGGCGTGCTCCTGCAGCTGCCGCCCTTTGATCAACACCTGGCCACATCTCCCACAGGCACATATGTGCCCCATGTGGTTGGACAGGTAGTGGGCCGACTTGTCCTCCTCCAGTAACAAAGCACCACACAGCTCACAGGGGGCGCCACTGGTGTCCTGCTTTTCATCTTTGATCTTCCGAAGCTTCGCAGGGACTCCTGCATCATCGCCTTCAAAAGGCTCGCTGCTGTTTTCCAAACCGGAGACACCAGGCTCTGGCTCGCGGTCTGATGGCGTCTTCTCCCTCAGCGCAGCATCACTGAAGCGTGCGCTGCATTCTCTGGCAGTGTGCTCTCCAACCCGGACCACCTCAATCTCCGGGAACATGCTCTCTTCCGGTTCAGTTTTGATGCTCCTGGTGGACCCGGGCTCGCTGTCTGTACCAGCTGTGATCAACCGGGTGGGCTTGGCCTCGGGCCAGTCGTCCTCGCCTTTACAGACGACCCTGTGCTCCTCCACGCTCTCAGAGGCGGAGCTCTCGGCTTTGCTCGAGTCGTTGTCGCCCTCTGTGTTGCCTCTGGGTGGATGAAAGGCTTTGCGGTTGGTGCAGGTCAGGATGTGCTCGATTAAAAGCTTCTCGCAGCTGAACACAAAGCCGCAGTCGTCGCAGGTGTAGGTGCGTCCAAACCTGGGGCGGTCCTTTAGAGTTGAACTCCTGCCGCTCGACCGCTTCCTCAGGTCACACGGCTGCTCACCTGCTCCGTCTGAAACCGCCGCTCCCACGATCAGAGGTGTAGTCGCCACCTCCTCCACCGCCGCCGCTGGCCGGCTGACGGTGGTGGGAACGGCCGGACGCCCCGTACTGCTGGTGACAGCTTTTGGTAGGCGCTCTCCCTCAGGCGGGGCAGGCCTCTGCTGCTCATACATGCGGACTCCGAACATCATCTTCCCGCTGGCGGGCCCAGTGGAGGAGCTGGATGAGGAGGAGGAGGCCGAGGAGGACGGCGTGAGGTTGGAGCTCCTGATGTCCCTGAGGTCCTCAAGCGAGTCGGGGATGTAGTACATCTGCAGGTATGCCATGGACGCCTTCAGCTCCTCGAACTCATAGCTGCCCACAACGATGCGCCCGAGATACATGAGCTGCAGTATGAGGTCGAAGCACTCGGCGCTGATCTGCATGTTGCTCAGGTCCAGGCGGCCCGCCCCCTGCTGATCCCGGATGAACATCATCCTGAAGTAGGAGCTGCAGGCCGCCAGCACAGCCTTGTGCGCTCGGAAGTAGATGTCACCGATGGCGATAAGGCAGTCGCACAGGAAGCCCCACTCGCGCTGGTTGTTGAGCTGCTGGAGGACGTGATCGCTGTGGCTCGGCCTCGCCATTGCCCTGTGGACGACAGAAGAAGACACAGTCAGAGTCTGTGAGGCGCTGAGGTTTGTCTGTGGTCGACTTTCATAACGCGTGAGCCGGCGCTCAGTGAGGCAGGACACTCAGACCTGATATGACTCATCAGCAAGCCTGACTTCAGTTTGACTTTACACAAAAAGAGCACCGAGTTCACACGCCGAGTCTGCTCTATAAAATCAGATCTGCTTCTGGGCCGCCATGCTCTGACTGCAGCTTCTCAAACAATCACAAAGCTCCTCCAGATCAGTTTCCACTCTCACTCATCCTGCTGTGAAACTGAGCTGCAGCGATGAATCAGTGCATTTCGTGCAGGGGAAAAGCTGCTCAGATTTAATGCGGCGTGAACTGATAACGGCCCTCAGTCACTGCTGCATGTGCTGCCGACAGGACGGCAGGTTTAAATCTCTCACCTTTCTACATTCTCTGTGGGGACGACGCTCCACTCTGTCGCAGGCAGTTCTCACAGGAAGTGACCTTATGTAAGACTTGTTTTTGTGCTGCAGCAGAAATAAATGCTTATTGCACATAAGAGTCAAGCCTGACCCCTTCACAATCAGCTGACATTCATTATAAAACAGCTTTAATAGATCAAATGAAGCAATTTTTCGTGATGAATATTTGCAGCATTACAGCCCTCCAAGTACACGGGGGCAAAAAGCTTCAACTTTCACCAAATAAACAGATGCAAACTGCAGATGTGCGCCACATCTGGGCCAAACAGTCTTTGCAGGTCTGAGGACAAACTGGTTCTCAAACTGTCTGTGTTAATAACAGCTACAGAGCTGCAGACGTGGGCCGGAGGAGGACCACCAGCTCTAAAGCAGCTACCAAAACATGATCAGCTGAGATCAAGCTTCTGTCCTCCAGCCCCAAACAAGCTCCTTGTTAAAAAACTTAGCTTGGACCTGTACCTTCACCATCCCACCTCGCCGCCGCGTCTCAGTGAAACTGAAACCAAGGTGTCACTTCCTGTGTCAAAAAGCCGGGTAATCACAGTGAGACATTTCCTCCCATAGCCTGTCACCTGAGCTGAACTTTGATTCACACCCCGAGCTGCTTGGATTCAGTCAGCACTGCAGTTTTTAACATCGAGTTAAATTTGTACTCATTTGTCTCCTGTGTGACCTGAGCTCCTGTTTTGTGGGATTTATTCTGATATGTGTATTGGTTTACTGAGCTTTCCAGGCTGTGACTCAGGAATGTTTACCCCCCCCCTGTAAAAAGACTGAAATGAGCCTTAAAATTAGACGTACAGATGATTTACCTGGCTGTGATCACAGGTGAAGGTGCCCTGTACAGACCAGGGTTAAGGACAGGGGGGTGGAGCTCTTTCAGTCCTGGCCCCTAAACTGTGGAATGAGCTGCCCCCTCGTGTTAGGTCCACCTCCACTCTGCATGTTTTGAAGTCTGCCTTAAAACTCATTTTTATTCTTTGGCTTTCAGGCCGGAGCTGCTGTATTATCGTTTCTATTTCTGTGAGTTCTTGGATACATTAATCATGTGCTTTATGAAGACGTTTGGATTGGACTGCACCTTTGATCTACAGTCCATCTTTAATTTCAGTCTTTTTGTTGTTCCCAGCTGATCCCGGAACGCCTCGGAGAATCCCGTCTTCATGCCTGTTTGGGTGAACTGCTCCTTTAAGAAGGAGTACACAGTGTCACTTATCTTGTTCTTATTTTATTAATACTCAACACCAGCTGACTGCCACTGGTCACGTGTTTCTGCGTTTAATCTATGCCGTCACCTGACGTGCTCTACACGTCGCCACAGCCCTCGATGTCTGTGATTGGTCCGTTCGGTACAGCTGTTTCCGGCTGCCTCTTGTTCTGCTGCCATTTTTCAAATCGACTGGAAGACAAAGTCTCCACTGTCGACTTGTGTGCTGGAGGGGAAGTTGCAGAGACACCAGCGCAGGTGTAAGTAGGCACCGCGTAGATCCAAGGACCACACTTCACGGGGGCGCCGGACAGCGCCGCAGCGAGGCAGAAAACAGCATGTGAATCAAGAAATGTTCTCCTGCTGGAGGTGGAGGCAACACACACCTCCAAACGAGTCCCCGAGTGGTCCTGCAGCACCGCTGCCTGCGACAGTGCAGCTGCTGCAGCCACTTCTGTTAGTGCTGAAGCATTGGGCAGATGTACTTTTGCTTCAGATTACAGCAGAAACACCACCGAGGCTTCTCCTCTGCTTATGCTTCATTTACGCTGCCTCGCTGCTGCTGGCGGCTCTGTCACAGACTCACTCTTTGGGAGCGCGCGGGATGGAAACGCCCGCCGTGGTGTCGGCGTCGCTGCGCTCACCGATTCAGGGTGTGTTCCTCTGTCACCATACACGTCGCTGTCACACCTGAATCACAACACACTGCTTACATCGTCATTACAGCCAAACCTAAACCAACATTCAGTCATTTAAAACTCTGACATTTATTTCCCCAGCACATTATTGTGTGAAGTTATTTATGACTCAGCACTAAGATCACAGCCAAAAATGAATTATTATCAGAACCAGTCCAAAGTTTCAGAGCTCAGGGATCAGCCGATTAATGAAAATTATCTGCACATATCTGGTGTACCTGTCCCCATGCTTCTACCACCTGCAGTGCCTGAGCAGCGTGAGCAAAAAGGTCAGAGGTCAGAAACCTGTACCTTTCTGCTAATTAATAATCAACAACAGTAATGAACACTCGGGGGTCAGTGGATGAAATGACGTCTGTCTGTGATCCAGACTCCGCTGTAACCCCACCACCACCCAGCTTACTGGAAGCCCCCGCCCGCGCCCGCAGGAACGCGGGGTGGGCTGTCAGTCACCGGCAGACGGGCCCCAAAAGAGCCGCCGAAACTGGGAGCGAAGCCGGGGAGAGGCCAGAGGCTGAGGCCGGAGGTGGAGGCCGAACTCACCGCCGAGCTAAAATGGAGATTACAGCTCGGCGGCGTTTAGCTGTGCCAAGCTAACCCCTACTAGCGTGGTTCGCGACGGAACTTCCTGCGACGGTTCCTCCACAATAAAAACACGAAGCGTGACGAGGGCTGAGCGCGCCCACCCGCGGGGCGCCGGCACGTCGCGGCGGGTTTCACGGACCCTCCGGCACTCACTGAGGAGCCTACAGCGAGCCCGGAGTGCCGCCACACGCTAACGAGCTCCACTTTATTCGTTAAGACTTATATTTTGTAAAAGGTTCCAGGATGCGGTGCGTGTAACGGCGGGTGCTGACTGCGTGCTCGCTCTCCCGCAAACAGCCCCGCCGCCCCCGCACTGCCACCCGCATTCAGCCAGCACCAGCAGGCCGCGGGCATTTTCGTTCACCGTCCGCTGCCCCGGCGGCCCCGAGGGCGGACGCGGAGCCGTCCACTCACCGTGCGTCCCGGAGGCCGGCGGAGGGGCTGCTGCTGTGGGTGTTCCGGGCTCCGAAGGGTCCTCCGCGTACGGTTTGCTGTGGAGACGAAGGCGCAGCCTCTTCTTCTTCTCCTCCCGCAGGATGAAAGCACTTCCGCACAGCCGCCGCCGCGTCAAGTCGCGCGCAGCGAGGAAGCCCAAAGAAGGAGCTTCTGGTCAGAGGAAGTCCCTTCAAAGTAAAATGAAATGCAGAGTTTTTTTTGTTTGTTTTGTTCTCTTTGTGTGACCCGATTCATCGAAGAACCTGATTAAACCGCCACATGCTCATTTATAGGCTTACACACACCCATTCACTAGCACACTTAAACATGCAGAACACACACACAAATACACACCATATCTGCGTCATGCAGGAGATGCAGCAGTGTTAGAAGATTCTCAGCCTCCTAATGATGGAGGACAGAGTACAAGCTGTTTGATTTAGGCTGCATGGATGCCTTATTGTATCTGACATTACTGCACTTGTGATTATTTATTTCTGCATTTAAGAAAATGTTTTCTTTAAAAAGTCAGATTTTAAAATGTCACAGGAACACAATAAAGGCTTTAGTTCTTTGGCAGCTGTTGTTTCCAGTTAAACTATTAAAAAAACCTGCAGTTTCTAGAAACCAGCAAAGAGTTCATTTTAAAAGAGCTGTGCTTTTCTCTTTTGAAAATTTGTTATTGCTCATTAATAAGACAAATGTATTTATCTGGTTAAGCAATAGAATACTCCATTACTAACATAATCTTTTGGTTTAAATCACAGTAAACAGGTATTTCTTCCTTGGAGGGACCCTTCATAGTCAAATGTTTTCATTAAAATTGATGCAGAAGGCTAAGATCTAGTCTTATTGTGAAAACAATAACCGGAAAGAACTGTGTGTTTCCTCTCTAACTTGTCGGGGTTACTTGAGGCCGCCACCCGAATGCAGCCGGAGAGCAGCCAGCAGGAGGAGGTCTCAGACTCCACTGCAGACTGCAAGAAGCGTAGACGCCTCTCTGATCTACTTTAACAGCTGCTGTGATCAATACTAATGATCATCTGTGCAGAGAGAAGCCTAATAAAACATATTTACACAGATTTTAAGTCACCTGGTTGATGTACAGAGGCCCAGAGGTGTGTGTGTGTGTGTGTGTGTGTGTGTGTGTGTGTGTGTGTGTGTGTGTGTGTGTGTGTGTGTGTGTGTGTGTGTGACTGTGAGATGCTGAGGATTGGCTCATTCTGTGGAGAACATCTTGGAACGGTGTGTTTGGGTCAGTTTGGACCACCTTGAAGAGAAGCCAATATGGGAGAAATCTGCTCTCTCTTTCTAGTCCCTGTCAGTACTCTAGCTGCAGCATTTTGGATCAGCTGAAGGCTTTTCAGGGAGCTTTTAGGACAACCTGATAATAATGAATTACAATAGTCCAGCCTAGAAGTAATAAATGCATGGATTAACTTTTCAGCATCAGTCTGAGAAAGGATGTTTCTAATTTTAGAAATATGGTGTAAATGTAAAAAAGCGGTCCTACATATCTGTTTAATATGTGCATTGAAGGACATATCCTGGTAAAAAAAAATGACTCCAAGATTTCTCACAGCATTACTGGAGGCCAAAGTAATGCCATCCAGAGTAAGTATCTGGTTTGACACTGTGCTTCTAAGATTTGTGGGGCCGAGTTCAAGAACTTCAGTTTGATCTGAATTTAGAAGCAGGAAATTAGAGGTCATCCAGGCCTTTATGTCTTTAAGACATTCCTGGAGTTTAACTAACTGATGTGTGTCATCTGGCTTCATGGATAGATAAAGCTGAGTATCATCTGCATAACAACGGAAATTGATGCAATGCTTTCTAATAATACTGCCTAAGGGAAGCGTGTACAATATAAAATAAAAGTGGACCTTGGACCTAAAAATTGGCATGCTCTAATCTCTGTAATAAAATGTTATGATCAACAGTATCAAAAGCTGCACTGAGGTCCAACAGGACAAGCACAGAGATGAGTCCACTGTCAGAGGCTGTAAGAAGATCATTTGTAACCTTCACTAATGCTGTTTCTGTACTGTGATGAATTCTGAAACCTGACTGAAACTCTTCAAATAAACCGTTCCTCTGCAGATGATCAGTTAGCTGTTTTACAACTACTCTTTCAAGGATTTTGGAGAGAAAAGGAAGGTTGGAGATTGGCCTATAATTAGCTAAGACAGCTGGGTCAGTGATGGCTTTTTAAGTAGCGGTTTAATTACAGCCACCTTGAAGGCCTGTGGTACATAGCCACCTAATAAAGACAGATTGATCATATTTAAGATTGAGGCATCAATAATTGGAAAGACTTCTTTGAACAGTCTAGTAGGAATGGGATCTAATAAACATGTTGATGGTTTGGAGGAAGTAACTATTGAAGTTAACTCCAAAAGATCAACTGGAGCCAAAGAGTCTAAGCAAATACCAGCAGTGCTGAAAGCAGCCGAACATGAAGATAAACCTTGGAGATGGTTTTGAATAATTTTTTCTCTAATGTCTAAAATTTTATTTGTAAAGAAATCCATGAAGTCATTACTAGTTAAAGTGAAAGGAATACTGGGCTCTACAGAGCTCTGACTCTTTGTCAGCCTGGCTACAGTGCTGAAAACAAACCTGGGGTTGTTCTTATTTTCTTCAATTAATGATGAATAGTAAGATGTCCTAGCTTTACGGAGGGCTCTTTTATAGAGCAACAAACTCTTTTTCCAGGCTAAATGAGTATCTTCTACTTTAGTGAGACGCCATTCCCTCTCCAGCTCACGGGTTATCTGCTTTAAGCTGTGCGTTTGTGAATTATACCACGGAGTCAGGCACTTCTGATTTGAGGCTTTCCTTTTCAGAGGAGCCACAGTATCCAAAGTCGTACGCAGTGAGGATGTACTGCATGTTTCTGAAATGATATCCAGCCATCACACTCCTCCCATCTTTGTTTCTCGAGTCATTCCATCCATCTCAGCTCATCAACTTTAAAAAGGAGCCTCCCATCTGACCATCTGCGATTAGCCTGAAGAATCCAGGAAAGAGCCTCGTCTTAGCAGCCTCAGCCTGCTCTTCTGGGTGATAAGTTGACAGTGATGCAGGTAGATGCCCCCCGTGTGTCCTGGATTGTTGACTACCTCACTGGCAGACCACAGTATGTACGCCTGCAGCACTGTGTGTCTGACAGTGTAGTCAGCAACACTGGAGCCCCACAGGGAACTGTCCTCTCTCCCGTCCTCTTCACCCTCTACACCTCTGACTTCAGCTACTGCTCAGAGACCTGCCACCTTCAGAAGTTTTCTGATGACTCTGCAGTAGTTGGGTGTATCAGCAGGGGTGATGAGGATGAGTACAGGATGACGGTGAAGAACTTTGTCACATGGTGTGAGTGGAACCATCTAGAGCTCAACGTGACATAGACAAAGGAACTGGTGGTGGTCCTGAGGAGGGACAAGGCATCGGTGGCCCCTATGTCCATTGGGGGGGGGGTGTCAGTGTGGACACATTAGAGGACTACAAATATCTGGGAGTGCACATTGACAACAAACTGGACTGGGCTAAAAACACTGATGTCCTATACAGGAAGGGCCAAAGTCGTCTCTATTTTCTAGTTTTCTGATTTTCCTTCAACATCTGCCGGACCATGCTCAGGATGTTTTATGAGTCTGTGGTGCCGAGTGCCATCCTCTACGCTGTTGCATGCTGGGGCAGCAGGCTGAGGGCAGCAGACACCAACAGACTCAACAAACTGATCCACAGGGGCAGTGATGTGCTGGGAGTGGAGCTGGAGAGGAGGATGCTGTCTAAGCTGCAGGCCATTATGGACAATGGCTCCCACCCACTCTACAACACAGTGATGGGACACAGGAGCACATTCAGGGAAAGACTCATTACACCAAAATGCACCACAGAGCGCCACAGGAGGTCATTCCTACCTGTGGCCATCAGACTCTATAACTCCTCCCCCAATAGGTGACACTGTGGTTCACCAGTGGGATTTATGATGTGTACATATACAGACAGCATGTTCCAGATTTATTTCATCATCAGCCACATGTACAGGTGTATATATTTCAAAGTGATCTTTTGGTTTTATTTCTTTCTGTGTTTTAGTTTTAATTTATCTAAATTATTAGTTTTTATTCTTTCTGTAAATGGATGCTACTGTAACAACAGAAATTTCCCTCTGGGATTAATAAAGTATTCTGATTCTGATTCTTAGCAGGAACTATGAAACGTCAGCTCCCACAGAAAAGTGGGTGAGCTCAGTCCTTCAGATGTTTGAGGGTAGATATCGGTGGCTCTGTGAACACGGACTCTGAGGACTGAAGCTAAGGTGAACACAGACTGATGGGGGCTTAAAGGCCCTGAAAAATCTGGAATTTGAAAAATTTCTGATGTGAAAATGAGAGCGAACAACCACACAGAATCTGGATCTAACACGACCAGAATGAAAAAGTGAGCCTGGTCCCTGGTGTCCTGCCGGAGGACCTTCACCCTGGAGCTGATGGAAGTGTTTCTAATGTGTCTGGAGCTGGTTTAAAGATCAGCTCTCAGGCTGCAGACTGGACTTTCTACAGGCTCCATCACTGCACCTTCTCATCTGCAGAGCGATCTTCAGGACCCCCACCATGTGCTTCTGTTTGACACCTCTGGGATTCATACAGATGTGTGTGTGTGTGTGTGTGTGTGTGTGTGTGTGCTCACACTGTTTCTTCTTCAGTTGATTTTTACCTGCTAAAAATTGATAAAAAAAAGATTGTTTATCTTTAAATGCTAGCTTTTATTTTTGCCTCCTTTCTAGTGTAAATAGATGAAATTATTTATTGATTATTGACTGAATGGTTCTGACAGTCGGACACGTGACCACCCCCTTTGACCCGTCCTCTCGCGAGAGGTGACGCGACTCTTCGCGAGATCCTCTGCAGCAACAAATCGGCTCCTGATCCTGGAGACAATTTGCTCGTTTCTGCGGTAAGACGCTCATTAACGACGCGCGTGCCCGACGCGCGCGAACACGGGGCGTTGGGAGCGTGCATACGTGTCTGTGTGTGTGTGCGTGTATGTGTGGAGGTGATGATGAGGACGTGCGTGTGGTGAATGAGACGGAGGATGGAGGAGGATGCAGCACGGTGGCGGGCGCGACGCGACGTGCACGCGCGGAGCTGGTGGTGTGGCTGGGTCGCGCGGGTGTCCGGTTTCCGGTGTGTTCGGGCCAGTTTGATGTGAACAACCCGCCCCTCCCTGTGTGTGTGTGTGTGTGTGTGTGTGTGTGTGTGTGTGTGTTTGTGTCAGGTGCAGCCTCATGTGCAAGTGACCTTCGCTGAGGTCAGAGGTGACATGCCCAGTTGAACCTGACTTCATGTGACATCACAGGGTTAAAGGACACCTTCAGATTTTCAGGTGCAAATGTCAAACATGCCACTGGTGTGTGTGTGTGTATGTGAAAGACACTGAGCTCAGATGATCATTTTAGTCTTTTATCAGACAGAAAGCAGCATGAATAGCGCCCCCTGTAGGAGATCCACCACTTGGATGTTCTGAAATCTGAAGAACTGCAGTTCCTCTGATGTCCACCAGAGGATCCAGTAGCATGTGGTGGAGTCAGAGAAGAGCGAGCGCCATCAGGTGCTTTAACCTCAGACATTTATCCCTCTTTTCCACTGGTACCTATTCAGATTGGTTTGATTTCAGTTGTTTTCCATCACAATTGAGGGCCACCTCAGCAAGGCGGCTGAAAGTCGTGAGGTCATACGTATGCGACACAAATGGCTCCGTCTAGTTTCCTCTGGAGTCTTGCATAAGCCATTGAGCTCAAAAACTCACTGCTGCTCAGTGCTGAGCCATTTGGCTGGTTTGTTTCTCATCTAGTGACATCACTGTCTGGCCAATCAGTGGCGTGCATTCTGTTGACATCACATTTTCGGCTCAACCCAGCTCTCTTGGAACCGCAGCTGAGTAGGTGCTAAAAAAGCACCTGGTACCAGGTACTGCCACCAAATGGAAAACCCTATAAACCAAGCCGAGCCGAGTAGGTATCAGTGGAAAAGTGACATTGGTGCTAATCATAGCAGATCATCTGCCTCCATCTCAACCTCCCTCCTCTGCACGTGTCCAAACCATCTCAGCCTCTCTGACTCTGAGCTGTCCCTCTGATGGACTCATTTCCCGTCCATCCTGCTCACTCCCAGTGAACATCTGAACATCTTCAGCTCGGCCTCCTGTCTTTGAGTCAGAGCCTCCATCTCCAAACCATCACAGCAGGTCTCACTACCATCCTGTAAACCTTCCCTTCCACTCTGACTGCTCTCCTTCTGTCACAGATCACCCCAACACTCGTCTCCATGTACTCCACCCTGCTGCACTCTCTTCTTCAACTTTCTGTGGATGGTTGACCCCAGGTATTTAAATTCATCCACCTTCACTCCCTCTGCTCCTCACATCTTCACCTCTCATTCGCTCACGTTCTATCTTGCTTCTACTGACTTCCATTCCTCTTCTCTCCAGAGCATACCTCCACCTCTCCAGACTCTCCTCCACCTGCTCCTTACTCTCACTGTAGATCACGGTGTCATCTGTAAACATCATCATCCACAGAGGCTCCTGCTGACCTCATCTGTCAGCCTGTCCATCACCACTGCAGAAAAAAGGGGTCTCAGAGCAGATCCCTGATGCAGTCCCACCCCCACCGGACACCCCACCCCTGTCTCTCTGTCCTCATCCATGTCCTGCTCCACACTCACAAACTTCTCTGCCCTCCTGACTTCCTCATGCTGTACCTCAGTTCCTCTCTCAGCAGCCTATCATCTGCTTTCTCTGGATCCACAAAGACACATTGCAGCTCCTTCTGACCTTCTCTATACTTCTACATCAGCACTCTCAAAGCAAACATCACTCAGGTGCCTGAGCCTCTCACACACTGAGTGCAGGTGGTTAAATGTATGAGTGTGTACTGTGATGATGAATCCAACAGACCATTAGAAACGTCCACATGGAGGTACCAGCCTGAACCTGACCGTGTCGAGCTGTTAAACCTTGTTGTGTTTGTGTGTTTCAGACGGGGTCATGGAGGTGTCGTCGCACAGCCTCTTCCTGCTGCAGCAGCTCAACGTGCAGAGGGAGTTCGGCTTCCTGTGTGACTGCACCGTCGCCATCGGAAACGTCTACTTCAAAGCTCACCGCGCCGTGCTGGCCGCCTTCTCCAACTACTTCAAGATGATCTTCATCCATCAGTCCAGGTGAGTGGGTGAGGGCTGAGAGAGTAAGCTCTGTAGCTGAGGATCAGGTCAGACATGTGCTATGTAGCTAAGTACAGCTCGCTGTCATGTTACTGTAGCAGTAAATGTTATCTGTCTGTAGGGCCTTTGAAGGACCTACTGATGGATAAAATCTGTACTGCTTCACTTTATACACAATGCAGTATCACAATCATGATATTATTTGGAAAGCTAGGGAATAGTGCCACTCAGGATATCCCGAGCGATATCCAGAGCCTGCTGAGCGTACGTTCCTCAGTCAGATCCTCCCCTCTACAATCTCTGCATCCATCTTTAATGCGGCACAGCCTGCTGTCAGCCAGCCAGCTGTGCCGCATGAATCTGGAGAGCATTCACTCGTAATCTGAAACTGTGAAGCTGAGACCAGATCAGCCCCGGGAGTTTGGATGAGTTAAGCCGATTCGATCTGGATTTTAGTACATGAGCTTGGTCTGTGTCAGGAGAAAGATGGTTCAGGGTCGGATTTGATCTCCTAAACCAAATCGAATGCTAGAGTGTTAACTACACACCTGCAGCCATCAGTTACAAACTGAAGCACGATGAGTGAATGTCCTCATAGGAGGATGGAGCTCCAGCCCCTGCTCGCCTTCAGCTTCCACTGCAAGATGTCTGCAGGGGCAGGTGGGGGGGGGGCAGATACTGTCCACAGGGCGAGCACCTTATGAGCTTTAATTAGACCTTTGGATCGTTCTTTTCTTTGTAGGTGACGATTGGTCACCACTGGACTTTCCAGGCTCTGGTTGCATAGGTCTGTCAGAGGTATCTATCGCTCCCATTGGTACTCGCATCAAAGTTTAGGACAGTTTAACTCAGGACCCGCCCACGTTGCATTACTGGCAGTTATTTGACCTCAACATTTGATGGTCTCTGGTCACTGCCTGGAATCTCTAAGTAATCGTGTCTCGAGCTGAGCCCAACAGCTAGTAACTTTGAGCTTTTAGTGAGAAAAGGATGCGTTTGATTTATAGTGCACCAAAAACAAGAGCACTGTACTGAAAATGAAATTTAGTGATTTATCCAAATTATTCTGCTTTATAATGGTTAGATGCCAGAATCATAACTGGAATTTAAATCTGATCAATCAGCCCTAAAATTAGTTTGAGACTAGAATAAAGGAGACTCCTGGAGCAGCATCCCTCTGATCCGGATTCTGAAGGTTTGTGTGTTCTCGGTCATGCTGACCTCGTGTCTGTGTGTGTCCTCAGCGAGTGTATAAAGATCCAGCCCACGGACATTCAGCCAGACGTCTTCAGCTACCTGCTGCACATCATGTACACCGGCATGTGTCCCAAACAGCCAGTGGACCAGAGCCGGCTGCAGGAGGGCATCAAGTTCCTTCACGCCTACCAGCTGTGCCGCAAAACTGGCGAGGGGGCCACCGAAACTGCCAACAACGTGGTCCGCATGTCCAACCTTTATGGCATCCAGATCTCCTCCCAGCTGGCCAACAAGGAGGGGCCCGGTGTCCCCAAAACCACCACGGTGTCACGCGGGTCTGAGGACGGGCGGTCCTCTGGACGAGTGGGGCGGTCCCACTCCCAGCTGTCGCTCGCTGTTGGACTGGAAGGGGTCTCTTCGGACCACCAAGCCTCGGCGCTACGCAACGTCTGCTCTGTGGCATCCGGAGATGATTCAGACATCTCAACGACTCGTGTCAAGCAGGAGCGGTTGGAGGAGGAGGAGGACGGCGAGGGCGAGGAAGGTCCGGGGGCAGGGTCTCCAATTCAGGACAGCAGTCCCAGTCAGGGCCTCCTGTTCAAAGACCGGCCCCTGGTCCTACTTTGTCCTCGCTGTGGAGAGCGCTGCTCCTCCCCCGAGGGCCTGCGGGAGCACCTGTTCAGCCACGCCCTTGACCCTGCCCGTCTCATGGAGGGGCTGTCGCAGGGTGGCGAGTTGGACGCTGGTTTGGAGGAGGGCCCTCCGGGGGCTCAGGAGCAGCTGGATGCAGGATGTTTGGAGGAGGCGCTGAGGCAGAGCCAAGCGCTCGCCAACCAGCTGGCCGCTGAGCTGAGGAGGAGCCGAGGGGGTGGCGGGAGCGGAGGAGGGGGCAGCAGCCCTGCCCCCTCCGTCCTGCACTCACGCAAACGTAAGATCGCCTGTGCCGTCTGCAGCCTGCGCTTCTCCCACAAGAGCCAGTTGCAGGAGCACATGTACACCCACACGGGCAAACCGTCCCGCTACCACCGCTACAACCGCCTCTGCAGCCAGCTCTTCCAGGCCTCCGCCCACTTCTGCGAGGGTGCCGCCGAGCCTGGGGGAGTGACTGGGGGCGGAGCCTCAGTGGGCACTCCCGCAGCGCTCTCTGAGGAGCCCAACAGGGACACCCAGGACAATGGCAGCTCCTGCTACTCCCTGGACTCAGAGATCTCCCAGGAAAGCGTGGACGGAGTGCCAGTCGAGTGATGTCATCAGGAATGAGAGCTGTGACTGGATGGAATGGGACACTCTGAGGGTGGTGTTCTGTCTGAAGGGTCCGTACCTGTGTGTGGGGGTGTGTGTGTGTTTAAACTAGTCATGCGATCATGACGCTGTGAGGTCACCAGCTGATAGGTCGGACTGTTTGATGAGTTTCTGCCCAGAAACCTCAGAAGAATCTGACTGATTGATTGACTGATTGATTGACTGATCAGGAACTCTGTCAGTCCAAGTGTTTGCTGGTTTTTCTCTGGACTGCTGGAGATGCTTCTGGACTTTCTGATTACATAATTCATTGATTAATCAGCAGAATAATCAGCAGTTATTGATCAGTCCTAACCTTTGACTAATGTCACTTCCTGTCATTTCACTGCTTTGTGTTTCCTTCTCTGAAAATGAAGCAGCAGAGACTCTAAACCTGAAAGCAGCCGACAGCGAAGTCCGTCTGAGACTGAGAGGAAGAGGAGGTGGTGCACGGTGTGATGTCAGACCCGTCATGGAGGTCCGGTGTGTGTCAGTCTGATGGCGTGAAGCAGAGCTCAGAGCATCATGACAGTCTGCAGCTGCGTCCTCCACAAACCACGTTTCTGTTTCTGAACTACGAAAAGCTCCGAGTTCTGTCATTTGGTGGTTGTGTCAAAGTCTTTTACATGAAGTGTGATGTAAAAGTTATGAGACGAGGTCTAAAGAAACCTGGACTTAAATCTGGCAGATCTCACGTTCAGGATCATCTTCTCCTGCAGATCTCTCAGTTCTCCTCCGGCCGTCCACGTTGCTCTTTGTGTTTTAGGTTTTTGTTATTGATTGACTTTTTTCTTTCCCCTCATCTCACTGGGTAGGTTTAGACACTAAAAACTGCTCAGTTAGGTTTAAGATTAAAACACCTAACAGTAAACCTGCTCGCTGACAAATGGCTTGGAAGTGACCGATCGTTTGGTGCACCTTGTCCATAATGGGCGTGTTATAGTTTCCTTAAGTGAGTCTGTTTGGGTCTGACTGACATAAAGTTCATCATCAGACGTTCCTGCCCTCTTAGTGACTTCAGCCAAGTATCACAGGAGCATGTGTCTACAGCTCAAACAGAATCCTCCCCGCCTCCATGAGCCTCCATGAGCCTCCATGAGCCTCCATGAGCCTCCATGAGCCATGCCAGCAGCTCAGCTAAAACAGCAGTGAGTGAGTGACAGCTGTCTTCTTGTGCCTGTGATGTTCTGGATCTCCTTAAACTCCTAAAACATCTTCGTTTTCAGGTGTTTGACAAACTTTGTGTTGGTGTGAAGTTTTCAAAGTGCTGTCAGTGTGACTGGCAGATAAATTCACAGTGCAACACCCCATGAATGATGACACATCAATTTATTTATTCAGACTTTATTTTCTGTGCACACCTGGGCTACAGAGTTCATCATGGTGAGTCCAGATTAGAGGAGCTGTCGCTCTGCAGGTACAGATTCCTTTGTGGGAGCGTTACACATTCAGCTTGAGTCTCTGAAGGTTTTTCCATGACCGAGTGCTGCTGTACTGAGCTCTGAGTAGATCCTGAGTGTCCTGAAGTTTAGACAGCATGTAAATAAAACTATCAATGCAGTGAAAGAGCACGCTCCAAATGAGGAAGAGGAGTTACAGCAGCTGCAGAAACGTGCTGTCAGAACTGACCCGAAGCCACAGGGTTCTCCGCCTTTCTCCGAGCTTTCTTCATCTCTGTGGAAAAGAGCAGGATGATCACTCAGCTCCAGCTGCCCACAAACCTCCACAAGCTCGCCCAACATTTCTGTCAGCTGATGAGGAGAACCCTCAGTCTGTGGGAGAACCTTAGGTTTGATATTTTTAACTCAGGAGGGCGCCCGGCAGTTCAGGTCTTTGCACAGACTCTGTAATCCCGCTGAGCGCTCTGAGACCTCTGCAGAACCTCAGACTCGGTGTGAACGCAGCGTCAGCTTAGATGGAGGCACAGTGACGGTGAACTGTTGCTCCTCACCTGACCTTCAGCAGCCTCAGCTCTGATCACCACGACAGTGAAACGGAGGCTGATGTTAGCTCTGTGGGCAGGTCTGAGGTCTCAGCACCGTCAGTGCTCAGGCTTCCAAGGAGATCTAACGGCAGCAGCCCTGCTGGAAGCTGGCTGCCAGCAGGAGGACCTTTCACATGAGATCAGCCAGATTTAAGTGACATCAGGTTTCCCATGGACCTGCTCCCTTCAGCTTCTTCATGCCTGTAAACTCATTGAACACTTCTCTGCTCTGTGCTAAAGACTCGGTTCAGACACAAAGGTCAGGGTTCAGGTCAAATTAAGACCTTTGTGAAGGCTGAAGAGCTGCCACAGCTTCAGGCCGAAAACACAGTGGAGTTACCTTAAAGTGCAGAGACAGCGATGGTCTCTGGAAGCTAGCTCCAGCTGTTAGCTTTCTAGCTTGTTTTTCGGGGTTCTAACTCAGTCTGAACCTTCAGCTTTAGCACTCTGCTGCCAAAATGAGAAGATCTGAATGTGCTGGACTCATCCTGTCTCTGTAGAACTTTCTGTTCTGCTTTTCCAGATTTTCTGTTAAATACACGAGGTCACAGAGTGAGATGTTTCATTTCCTATAATGAGGTAAACATATGGAAACTTCATCCCTGTAAGAAAAAGCTCCAACTGCTGTGAATACTCAGCTGAAAGCATCAGGAGGTGTGGCCTCTCGGCAGGCTTCCAGAAGCCTTCAAATCACAATAAAGTAATGGCTAAAACACAGAGGGGCTGCACCTAGGCCCGCTGTCAGATACAGAAGGATTATTATCAACTGTGTTTCATACAAAGCTGCTCTGTTAGAGTGCAGGAATAAAAACATGGAGTTGAAGGGATGACGTGCAGGTCTTTATCCTCCATGGAAGGAATCCTGATCATGTCCTCCCAGCAGGAAGGAGTTTTCAACTTGAGTTTGCAATGTTAAAGTCAGACTTCTCCACATGTGCTGGTAGGACCTCTGGAGGGCGCTCTTACACTGAGTCAGGACTCGTCTTTGAAACAAAGAAGCAAAGAGTCCGGGTGATGGAACTGGTTCCCAGCTAACGGTGTCACCGTGGGCAAAGAGCAGCTTCTGGTTTAACTTAAAGGATAATTCCACAGTTTTCTCCTCCGGATCAGAAACAAAGAAAAGCACAAAAATAAAGACAGGAAGTACAGCTGGGAAAAGTAAATGTCAGTGGGTTGTGACCCTCAGTGGGTCCCACAGGGGCACATTTTTATTTGAAATTTTAAAAAAAGTTTTAAAAATATTCAATCTTTTGTATATTTATTGTAAAACTCTGGAAGAAATCTTTAAACACTCTAAAAAATAGAAGACAACAGTTTTATTTTGAAAGAGTTACTGAGTTTGAAATATTTGTTGGAATTACCCTGATAAATTGTACATTTTATTTTGAAGCAGTTCCAGTCTGTTGAATTTTAACCCTTTTATTTTGAAGGGCTTACCGTCTGGTCTATCTTAAACCTTTTATTTTGAAGGAGTTAGTTTCAATTACAATTTAAAATGTTATATTGAAGGGGTTACCATCTGTTGCATATTAAAACCTTTTATTTTGAAGGAGTTACATTCTGTTTCACTACAAACGTTTTATTTTGAAGGAGTTACAGTTGGTTCCATTTTAAGCCTTTAAATATGAAGGAGTTACCATCTGTTGCATTTTAAAACTATTTTGAAGGAGTTACAGTTGGTTCCATTTTAAACCTTTTATTTTGAAGGAGTCTTCACAGGATGATGTCAGTGGAAAATTGGCGGTATGTTCCTTTGATTTCCAACCCTTGTCTCTGCTGTTCCTTTAAGTTGTCACATGACCAGTACTCATTGCTAATGAGGTGTTATTGATTATTGATTGGTGAATGTGAGACTGTTGTGCCGTCGTCTTCTGTCTGTGTTTGCTGTAAAAAAACAAACAGGAAGTTCAGTGTTGATATGTTTTTGTACGTGAACGCGTCTGTTTTTTCATGGATAGAACAATGACATTTTGTAAATAAATGGTTTTTTTCCACCAGTCAGGTTGCAGCTCCGCTGTTGTTTCCTACTCTGATCAATGAAGTGATAGCTGTGTAAAATCGATCAAATACTTTTTTAATGGAAAACAACGGTCAGAAATAACACTCATATTGATTATTAATTAGATTATTGATTAACAAAGTAACACAGAGATGATTATTGATAAATTACCTGTGGATTGATGAATTGATAGTTCATCAGAAGAGCATTTTTGTCCTCTGACAGCTCCTGACCTGCAGGTGTCAGCAGAGAACCAAGAAGCCAGGTGAGCAGAGAGGCATTTAGGGAAACTGAGGCCTGATGGCAAAATGCATATTGAATTGAATTGAAAATGAGACATTCAGAGAACATTTTATTGGATCTTTTACTTATCAAATCAAAAGCCAGCAGTCTGAGAGCAAAGTGCTCTATTGGGGTGATACGGTACTATGAGGTCTTTGAGATAAGATGGGGCCTGATTATTCAAGACCTTGTATGTTAGGAGAAGGATTTTAAATTCTACTCTAGATTTAACAGGGAGCCAATGAAGAGAAGCCAATATGGGAGAAATCTGCTCTCTCTTTCTAGTCCCTGTCAGTAGTCTAGCTGCAGCATTTTGGATCAGCTGAAGGCTTTTCAGGGAGTTTTTAGGATAGCCTGATAATAATGAATTACAATAGTCCAGCCTAGAAGTAATAAATGCATGGATTAACTTTTCAGCATCAGTCTGAGAAAGGATGTTTCTAATTTTATAAATATTGTGTAAATGCAAAAAAGCAGTCGTACATATTTGTTTAATATGTGCATTGAAGGACATATCCTGGTCAAAAATGACTCCAAGATTTCTCACAGTGTTACTGGAGGCCAAAGTAATGCCATCCAGAGTAAGTATCTGGTTTGACACCATGTTTCTAAGATTTGTGGGGCCGAGTACAAGAACTTCAGTTTTATCTGAATTTAGTAGCAGGAAATTAGAGGTCATCCAGGCCTTTATGTCTTTAAGACATTCCTGCAGTTTAACTAATTGATGTGTGTCATCTGGCTTCATGGATAGATAAAGCTGAGTATCATCTGCATAACAATGAAAATGTATGCAATGCTTTCTGATAATACTGCCTAAGGGAAGCATGTACAATGTGAATAAAATTGGACCTAGCACAGAACCCTGTGGAACTCCATAATTAACCTTAGTGTGTGAAGAAGACTCCCCATTTACATGAACAAATTGGAGTCTATTAGATAAATATGATTCAAACAAAATCAAAATGATTTATAGTTTTAATCATCTTCAGTGATATGAGCAAAGAAAAAGCTGGATAGATTAATTTGGACAAGCTGCCCATCATGGATAACAAAATCCTCCCAAATATTGTAATGTCCCTCTGCATCCACCTGTTTAAAATTGACTCACACTTCTCAGCATTACCACAGATATTTCTGTTAATAACTTACCCTTGCAAATTACAATGTGAAAATATTTCACTTTCCTTTTAATCTGTATATTACACTTGCCTGTAGGGGACCTTCATTCAGAGCTGCTACCTCACATTTATTTCTCTTCAGTTTTAGGCCCAGTGCTTTGGAGATGTGGTCAGTCAATTGAACCAGGGACCCAGTTGTCATTTTCCAAAAACAGGGTGGTGTTTACCCATCACATTTAGCTCTTCAGTGTGGCTGTTTTTAATCAGAATAGACAACAGCTCTGTAGCCATGATGAACAACAGTGGTGAGGTACTGCATCCTTGCTGTGCCCTAATCTTGAGTAGGTGTCATGTCCAAGCAAAGCAGAGCTATTATATAACATCCCTGTTACACGAATACATTTATCCCCAGATCCAAAGAACTGCAAAATTTTCATACGAACTCAAGTTCAACTGAACCAAAAGCTTTATAAAAAGCTAAAAATAAATATATCCTTGAATTATTTCACTGTAATCAAGGAGATCCAACACAGCCTGATGTCATTATGAATGAATTTTCTTTTCAGTTAGGTGTGTTTCCCTTTTCTCAGTCTCACAGCCCTGACAGGATCTTAGTGTTAGCAAAGGGATTACTCCTAAACTGTCTAAAAGTCTTTACCTGACTGAGGAATCCGGGTAATTAAACCATGCGTCATACTCAGCATCACTTCTTTCTTCTTTATGGATTCTTAAATAACAAGGTTCTTAAATCCTTCCAGAAGAACTGATAAAAATCTGTCTATGGAAACTTGTCTTTGGGATGACACTGAGCATCTTATCAAAGATACATCAGCATCATCTGCAGCACAATCTGAGGAGCAAAGACTTCTTTCTGTAGTCCTTGAATCTTTCCATCAGTGTGATTAAACATCTGTGCTGTCTGCATTTCTGCACATGACTAAAATATGCTGTTTTTTCTCACTAGCATCCATTTGGGTCTCAACCTTCTGAAAGTTCCTCTGGGGTTTTTCAAGATAAAATCATGTGATTTAGACTGTACCTGCATCACTTTATTTTCCTCCTGCATGTTTAGTTTTCCTTTACGGCAGCACTGAGTGATGTCCCAGAATAAATTCCTTTCATATTCCCGTTTATTCCTGTTCAGTTCCTTACAGAATTTTATTACCAGCTGAGTCACTGCCTTCAATATCTCTAATGATCTCATTTTAACACAGTATCCATCCTTATTTCAGAGGCTGTCTTTCCAGTACCTCCTGATTGTAGATACCTTTTTGTGTGGTTCAAGCTCTCCGTCAGGTTTAAACACAAGTAATTCTTCACTCCTGGATTCAGATGTGTCCAAACAGCAGTTAATTTATAATCACTAAAAAAAGTTCTCCATTATGTTATGGAGGCCCTCGCTCGCTATGACCATGTCTGTTGTGTTTAGCAGGTGTAATTACCTTTGTGCTACTCATGTTAGCTTCAACTAGCTCCTCAGCTCACCATCATGCACCACCCCAAACCTGGATCAAGGTTCCCAACAGCTTCCCGTCAGTCTCACCTGTTGGGCGATCTGATTGGTCAGCGTGCTGTTGCTTAGTGACAGATGGATGTATTTTTACCCTCCATTGCCATAGAAACAAAAGCTGCTGAGCTTCTCCTTCACATTTTTAAAAATAGGCTCAGAGGACAGAGAGCCTGCAGCACATCAATACCTGATCACTGATCAATGATCAGTTTTTAAAGGGACTTTCCCACAGAGATTTTATTGGCTGCAGTCACAGAAATGAGCAAACAGAACTCATCAGGTCCAGTTTATTCATCTCCAAACTCTCTAAGTTTAGATTACCATCCAAGTAAATCTGAAAACACACGAGGCTGTTTCATTATGTGAAAGAAAATGATGATTGAAGACCAGTGAAATATTACGAGGAAGTGAAACCCAGAGGAAAGTCTTACCTAGCATCTATGTATTCCCTACTTGCTAAATGAAGACATTTCTTTGGTTGAAGCTGTTTTCTGCTGCTCAACTTCAAGCATCAGGGGTGCAGCATGCTGGGAGAAACTCAACCACACGATCTGAACACCCTGAAAGACAAAGACTGCCCGCACAAAACACAACTCAGTCCACGAGCCCCTCACTCCCTCTGATCCTCAGAGACGCCTGGCCATCAGCCCGGCCATCAGCCCGGCCATCAGCCTGGCCATCATGGTGTAAATGCCATAAAAAAAATGACTTAAAAAAACTTGGGAAAATTGAGGAACATCTGCCTCCTTGGAGCATGCTGATTAGCTGTGTCTCACTTCATGTGAACGTGCAGCCAATCAGATAATGTAAGCCAAACTGGGACGTTGTTATCGTCTGTATTCACAGAGGAAACAGGATTTTTGTGGCTGGCTGGGATGCTGATAGATTCTCGTTCAAATGATTTTTTCTGCATGATGAAATGTTTTGGTGGGCGGTGGAAGGTAATCTGAGACTCTCATTCCCATGGCCTCAGGTAATCTGTGGAGTCACAGTTCACCTGTGACTGCATCAAATATTGACCTCAAACATCATATCAGCGCTCATTTATTGATGTGAAAATAGATACAAATAAAGAAACATAGAGCAGTGACCTCCATTCAATTCAGACTGAGCGTCTCCTCATTTTAAACCTCATTTTATCTGCTTCCAGTTCATCTTTTCAGAGTTAAAGCCTTCCTAGACATTTTAAATGGATTCATATTTAACCCGAACCAGAGGGGGAACAGGTAAGTTTGTTGGTTAACAATATTACAGCAAAGCGACTGGTCTGATTCACATGAAGTTTGCACAAAAGATGGCCGATGACCCCTAGATCTCCTGACTGCATTTTTACCATGATTGGGTCAATATGCAGAAAAACTGAAAAAAGATTCCTCTCTTTGGCCCTCTGGCATATTTAAATGACATCATCGATTGTAGTTAGTGTATACTTCTTATTTTATTCTTATTTTATTTATTTAAGGAGGACAGTGCATATTAATGAACATTTAAACAATGTAAAATACTCCAGATTATAGCCACAGGCTAATTTTCATATGCAGTCCTCCTAGCAAGTTGGTGTCACCATAGTTTAAAACACACACAACAATAAAAATATATTAAAAAAAATATGCATATACAGCTATAATAGCAAAACAAAACATACCCAAGGTGCTTCTGTGAATTGCATACTGCCCTAACTTCTAATCACTGTAATGATTACAGTTTTGACCTCCTAGCAACCACTTCTGCAGATGCTTAATGAATGATGAAAGTGTTGCTAGGTCCCGTATGTTAACTGGTATTGTGTTCCATGTTTGACTCGCTCGATAAGAAACTGAGAGTCGCCCACATACAGATTTTCTAAGAGGCACCAAGCAGTCACCTCTGGAGCTGCTCTTGTAGTCCTGTGATTCCTCTTCACAAAACCTTTCAGGGGAGGTGGAGCTAACCTATTTAGGATTTTGTAAATCAAGAGTGAGTCTGCATATTTGATTTGATTTTCAATTTAGTAGGTGGTATTTTTCTAGTATTCTGCAATGATGGTATAAATTGGGCTTTTTATCCAATATAATGATATTATTGTCCAGCTAGTTGTACAATAGTTTTAAATGAGACATCTCATGCAAAATCCACGTTTTTTTTAGCCCTTAAATACATTTTGTTCTGTACTTTGAGTGTGTAGCAGTGCAGGAAATTTAAATTTATTCGTACTGCGTCGATATCTTTATATTCTTTTTGGGTCATATTTTTCAGTCTGTTCAATTTTCTCTGTTTCCTGTTACCTTTTCTTTCCTCTTACATCACAGTATTTGCTGTGGAACTGCTAAACAAGGACATGGACTTCTGGCTTACCGATTTCACGAATCCGCCATTTCTCGCAGTGATTTTGTAGTCCAAGTTCAGTTATGCCACAGTTGCAAAATGTTCGGTTGTTAGGTGTATTAACCCACACGATTCCTTACATCGCCCCCCAACATCACAGCCTCTTTGAAGTTCCTGTTTCTCTTCTGGTAGATAATTGTGTCGCTGCTATCAAACTACAAAAATGGCTGAACGGGGTGGAGTGGAACGCTCTGTGCCCTGGAGGGGGCGGGGCGTCAAATGTGTCATTTACAATAAGGAGGAATTCAGACGGAAGCACTGCAGTTCTACTTTATATAGACCACAAGGGAATGATTTACATATGAAAAGGACGGATTTAAGAGCATGATATGTGCCCTTTAAATGAGACATAATCATTGAATTTAAATATAGTTTATAGTCACTGTGCCTGTGGTTATTTCTGGGGAGAAGGTTGAGGTCGTGGACCAGTATAAATATCTGGGAACAATCCTTGACTTTTAATCTCATCTGTTGGTTCATTTTTTTAAATGTTAAGAATAGAAATAAACTGCTAGGAGTTGTAAAGGTGTGTGGAAAAATTGCTGGCACAGCCCTAAGCATCCTCACTGACCTACAAAAGGTGAGGTCAGTGAAAACTGCCAGACTTATCCTAGCAGATTTAGACCATCCACTGCACCAGGGGTTTAAGTTGCATCTCTCTGGACGTAGATATCGGGTACCAAGTTGTAGGACAAATAGATTTGTCCCAACAGCGATTAGGTTTTTAAATGATCTGTTGTGATTTTGTTTGTTTTTATGCATGTTCTCATGTATAATTGTTTTTTTTTTTAGCATTTCTGTACTACTGGCTGTGGAAATAATTGCCCTTATGGGACAATAAAGATCTTTGAATTGAATAGTTTAGCAGAGTAATCCGTTAGATTACATCTTATCTGTCTAAAATTTGAAATATTATATTTTATTTTATTAGCAGTTTTTTAAATATGTTGTTTAAATCCATGTGACCTGCCAGACCGCCGGCGGTCCAGACTGCCAACTGCTTTTAAATGCCGGTAAAATTGAAACCACATATGATAGAGCAATAAGTCTTTTTGCATATAAAACCAGAGGATTTACACTTGATGCATTCAGCATGTCCCAGAGCGCTGTATCCTCCTTTAACGGGTTTGCAAAAATCACGTAGAAAGCGCTAACAACAACACGTACTCCATGCGCTTTATCGTGTGCATTAGCATGTACAGCTATGGCGTTTCTGTATCTATTATGTAGTTTCTATGGATTACCTTCATACACATTATTAAAATTAGGGTTCTGAAGGTTCTATTGATGTATAGTGAGTTTTAATATTCCACACGATGGTACTACAGCATGTATAAATGTAACGATATGGTCTAGCAGACATGTTCTATTATAGGTCTCAAAGAGCTACAAGACAATTGTGATTCCAAAAGAATTCCTAAGTACTTAGATTCGGAAACAATTTTAGCTTAGTTCTGAATACCGATACATCTGGATCTATATCCACACTCTGCTTTTTTTGAGAAAAACATACAAACTGTCGTTGAAACATTTAGATGTAATTGAGAGTCTTGTAGCCAGTTTGAAACCTCTGACATAGCAGCTGATAAATTTAGTGCCAACCCAAACTGCATTGGGCTTAGTGTATATGGACTAGTATTCAGATGTGCAGTAAGCTGCTCTGCAACCTATTTTTCAATTATTTTAGAAATGACAGGTAGATTGTTTATGGGCCTATAATTATTGATCACTGTTGGATCTCCATGTTTAAAATGCCAATCTTCCAGGGACTTGGATGAACAGCTTCTTCTAACAACTTATTAATAATATTTGTGACTTTCGTAAGAAAAGACTGCTTATGTTTTTTAAGAAAATTTGTATCTGGACCAAATGCATCTTTGGCTTTTGAATTCTTGAGATTACAGATAATCTTTTCAACAGTTGATTGGGATATATCATTCAGACTAAGGACTCGAGTTGTAGTGTCCAGGGGCCTTGCCTGTTTACTCACCATGCAGTCTTTGGTTGTTAGGCTTTTTACTAACTCTATAAAGTGTGTATTTAGAGCTTGTGATATTTCACTTGGATCAAGTATTGAATTGTCATTTATTTGAAGCTCCTTAATGTAGTGATTTTTAATATTAGTCCCTGTCATCTATTTTATGTTTTCCCAGATTTCTTTTGTGTTTCCTTTTGCATTGTTGATTATGTTGATAAAAATTTTGCTTTTGCTATCCTTAATCCTTTAGTTACTTTATTTCTAAGTGAAATGAATAGCTGTCTGTCATGTATGGATTTAGTTTTCAGAGCTTTTTTGAGAGCCTGGTCTCACTGTTTCATCAGGGACCATATTTTACTGTTTAGCCAAGGGAGATGATTCTTTATTCTTGACTTTATTTTAAACTTTTTCATGAAATTACTTATTGTTTCTTGAATTACAGACATGAAAATTTGACAGCTTTCTTCTGAGCTTTTATTATCAAGATAATTTGACCACTTTATCTGATTCAGTGCTTTTTCTAAATTTGGCATTTCACTTTTTGGCATTTTTAATATTTATTATGTGTAAAGGAAGTAATCCTGGTTTTTTTGGGAAATTTTCTTAAAAAAAGAATCATACTGTGGTCAGATAAGCCAGTAACTAGAATATATGTTTTTTGAATCCTTTCATTTTTATTGCTAAATACCAGCTCAAGTAATGTTTCTGAGGAATTAGTTATTCGAGTTGGTTCTTTGATGAGTTGTTTAAAATCAAAACCTTCTGTTAATTTTTTTAATTTCTTACTGTTTGACTTTACATTCCAGTTAAAGTCTCATAATAAGATTACTTTTTTCTTTTAAATTGCATTGCTTAAGGACAGCATGCATCATAAAATACAGTGTTTAGTTAATGTATTGTTAACAGTGATGGCATAGTATTTAAACAGCTGTATTTAAATGACTTGTTGACCTCTAACCTGTGACACGTGTCAAACATCTCTCTCATGAATGATATCAGGTCATTGTGAGTGAGAAACAGCATTTCTATCACAGGGTAGAAGCTGCACTCAGTTTTTGGCAAAGTGACTTTTATATATTCATTTTTTATGAAGGTAAAAACTGTCGTTGACATTAAAAATGTCTTTAAACATAAATCTGTCTCAGAAGGCTGCAGAGATCACAACAAATATAACATCACTGTTCTATAAAGATATCTGAAGTGGATTGATTATAATGTAGGTACAATAACACAGACTCACAAAGGTTGTTGACAAACAGGTTATTTCTTCATGTTATATATAAGCCCTTCATAAATCATGCTGACTGCACTATGTTTACCAACATAAGCAAAGACACATAAAAGCACACAGAGACATCAGGATCACTTTATGGCAGACGGTCACTTTCCTCTGCTACATCCTGTCTGCCCAGCTCCTTCAGCTCTTCTTACTGGTTTGGACTGAAGTCCAGCTTTGGTTGTTTGGTGCTGGGGGGCCTCCTGCATTAGCCCAGCTCTGCTTCTCCACCTGGTGGACTCTCTCTGTAAGTGTGACTGCGCCGTGACTCCAGGTGTTCCTTCAAACCTGACGTAGTGTTTCTGAAGCTAGAGAGCACTTTGTCCCAGCACAGAGTGCACAACTGACCTTGATGTTGTCATCTTTAGTTGACACAGACTCACAATAGTGCCTATATTTCAGCTAGAAAACGCACTTCTCTCTCCTCCCTCCATTGTTTAGTTTGTGTGTCTGTGTGCTGTTGTTGTCTTCATGATGAAAACGGGACGCAACTGTGGCATCGGTCTGACGTCACTCCCCGAGATGGAAGAAGAAAGAAAAAATATATCTTTGTACTGAGGAAGATGACAAAAAAAGTAATGCACAGTCACCTGGATAAATAACTGTAATCTGATTACTGGACTGCAAATAGTAACGCGTTAGATTACTTGTTACCGAGAATTACAAAGTAATGCGTTACTGACATCACTGGTAGCAGCGAGGCAGTCCTCATAGACTCCCATGTTAAACCTTCCAGCAGAAGTAAACATGTTCACAGCTGATACAGGAACTGCTTTAGTCTCTGTGTAATTTCTCCCTTCATAACAGCTGGGGAGGATGTTTCTATAACTCACCAGTTTAAAGTTTGCATTATTAAGGGCGTGGCCTCTTTGACTGACAGGTGGCTGGCGACACAGGTGGCTGTAGCACACTGAACTGCATTAAATGATACCAGTGAGCTGAGCGAGCGCTCTCTGTGAGGACTCTGCTCTGATTGGACCCTCTGATGACACAAACCTAATTACAGGACAGAAACGCCATCCTGTTTCCTGCTGCGCCCCCCCCCCGGGGACATCACTGTCTCCCATCCTCTCCCCTGCCCACCCACCACCACTTTACTGAAAAAGCAATTTGTGTAAAACAAAAAACGCCAATCATTGTGGTTGCTATGGAAACTGGGGAGGTGCAGTGGCAGTGGAGGAGAGAGATGAGCTCGCTGTTTCCTGACGACTCTGAGAGAAACAGATCCGATCAGCAGGAAGCAAGCAGGTGAGAATTTATCTATTAATCTCTGATGCATACCTGCCTGATGACATCATCACTGCATATCTGATGATATCGTCACAGAGTGAGCAGGTAGTTTTATTATCCGAGAGGAGGAAGTTTGTTTTTGAGGCAGCAGGTTATCGAGCACTGATCAGCTGATTTAAACTTCCTGTCACTTTGAGTCTGAGGTTAGATACTGACAGGAAGTGTTTGGATCAGACTGAGAGGGGCTCCTTGAGTTTCACTGAATGACCTGAAGCAGAAGGAAGCCGGTGGCGAGCTCCTCAGAGGTGGGTGTCAGACAGCTGCAGGTCTCCTTCAAGTTATGAAGACGTGGGCTGTCAGAGTACTTGAACGCAGTCGTCTCCGAGTTTATTTCCACACCAAGTTAAGCTGACAGCTGTGAACAACCTGCTGATGAAAACAGACAGAGAGCCAGGTAAATGTTCTGACTTACCTGCCTTTAGGTGTTCAGCTGATATTTGTTCCCTAATTACACCTAAACCATCACCACCAGCGCCGTTGTTTCTGAAGTTTGAAGAGCTTCACGTTAACCTGCACACCTGTACCCCACAGACTCAGGTGTGTGGATGAGTCCAGCAGCACAGTGTCTCACAGCTTTGCTGCAGGAAGTCCAACTTTCTCCCAGATCAGTTATTTATTTTCAGGATCAAATGCTTAGTTTTCTAAAATGTTGATTATATAATCAAGTTGAGTATTTCAGACATTTGAGTCGGAGTGATGCGGTGTTATTTTGTTAATGCCCTGGTTTCTGTCTGAGAGGCTGCCAGGGAAACAGAGACTATGTGTTTCTTGGTGAGCGCTGATCAAATCTGTGTGTAATGAAATGATGACATGTTTTATCCTGAGAGCAGGAAACATTTCAGTTTAATAATCTGCTGCTCATGAATCAGCTTCTCTGTCTGCAGGTTTCATCAAAGACCTCCAGGAATCACAGAAACCATTTAGTTTTCCAAACCATGGCGACAGCAGGTGGAGAGGACACTCGGCGAGCAGAGAGGGCCGGTCTGAAGAGGAAGCTGACGGGTGCTCCGAGACTGCTGCTGGGAAAAGCCAGCACCGGGAGCGAGGGGGAGGACCCACCTGAGAATGGGGATAACAAAGAGGAGATGGAAAATAAAACCACGGCGAAATGTTCGGCCACTGCAGCACAAAGAGAAGCCAAGCCGAAAGAAGGCAGCAGTGTGGAGGGAGAGGCTCCTCCCACAGGAAACTGGGGGTGCTACAGAAACAGGAGGAGATGCACGTGGTGGAGGAGGTTCTTCTCAGAGCTTGTTTGTATCAGAAGGCAAACAAAGAAATTTGAGAAAAGCTCAGAGAGGCACCAAAATGATGGCTCAGTTCAACCAGAGGGGGTGCTGCAGAAGAACGAAGAAAAGTCAGAGAAGAAGATGTTTAACAAGAGGGCGTGGCCAAAGTTCAGAAGTCCAGGACATCCTCTGATGAGCAGAGGGAGGAGGAGCAGAGTGATGGCAGCGATCATCCGCTGAATGTCCGGAAAAAACTGCACAGGTTCTTCATCAGAAAGAAGCGCCCGCAGGAAGACCGAATGGCGATAGCAGAGGTTCAGACAGATGCTGTGCAGGCGGTGACGGCCACGGTGGAGACGGCCGTCGGGCCAATGCAGGACGGAGCTGCAACAGAAAGTCTACTAGAACCAGCAGCAGGAGTAATGGAGGAGGAAGTGATGGAAGCTCAACCAGAAACACCCCGAAGTGCCTGCAAGGTTGATGACGTCACCGCAGGCACTCCACCACTCAAAGTCAAAGTCAAAGTCGAGGTCGTTTCTCCAGAGAAAGTTGAGGTTTTCTGTGACTCTGATGGAGCTGGCCCAGACCTCCATAATGAGCTCCTCATTTCATCTGAGGTTGCAGTAGAGGAGCCGGCATTCCAGACCTCCTCTGAGAACCTTCAGGCACCGGCGAATGGCCCCTCCATCCGAATTGAGCTCTGCCCTCAGGAGGAAGAGGAGGAGTGCTGGGAGGCCAGCTCTTCCTCAGCAAACCACCTCCTTCACCTCCACCTCCTCGTTTTTGACCACAGGGAGCAGCGACTGCTTCAGACAGCTCGCTCACTGGTCCGAGCTGCTGTGAACGCCGCTGTGGATCAGCTGACCAGAGAACAGCAGAGCGTCTCTAGCTGTGTCCAGAGAGATCATGCCTGAGGACCAGGTTCTCACAGATCCTGCCCCAGCCAGCTGCAGACCTTATTCACAGCACACACCGTGGCTGCTTCTGTTCCTGATCTGCTAAGCAGACCTCTCTGCTCTGATTAAGGTCTGCAGAGATATTTACTGCTGGAGGAGACCAAACCTGGAGCTAAAAGAGGACACAAACAGCTGACAACTGAAACTGGACGATCATAAAGAGCCAGAGGTTCCTCTCAGCAGGAAAATAATCAGCTGATCAAGGGTAAAAAGTCAACTGTACCTGACAGTCTCCGCTCAGGGCAAAAACGAGCTCATGTGTTGATGAGTTATTGATGATCTGCTGCAGATTCTGCTCATGAATTATTATTGATTGATATTATTTGATATTTTCTTAGTCAGCAATTTTAATCATCCTTTTTCCAGCTGCTGGAGTTTCTTGTTGGATTGTTGCAGCTTTAATGTGTTCAGTGAATAGTTCAGTCACCAGTGATGAGTTTTTAATGAATATGACCTTCCTCCTCTCAGGCATTTGTTCCTTTTCCTCACACCAGATTTAGCAATGATTTAACAGAAAATATTTCATGTACATATATATATATATATATATATATATATATATATATATATATATATATATATATATATATATATATATATATATATATATATATATGGTATTTGTCAAGCTTCTCGTGTTTCTTCTTCTTGATGTTCCCGTCACTTGGTATTGCAACATCTTCCTTTGTTTGTCCATCACTACGATGTCTGGTTGGTTAGCCATCACAGGTTTGTCTGTCTGTATCTGGAAGTCCCACAGTATCTTAGCTCTTTTGTTCTCAACCACCCTTGGGGGCATGTCCCATTTTAACCTCGGGACTTCCGGGTCATACTCGGCACAGATGTTCCTGTATACTATACTGGCAACTTGGTTATGGCGTTCCATGTATGCCCTGCCTGCTAGCATCTTGGACCCTGTTGTTATGTGCTGGATTGTCTCCGGGGCATCTCTGCACAGCCTGCACCTGGGGTCTTGCCTGGTGTGGTAGACCCCAACCTCTATAGATCTTGTGCTCAGAGCTTGTTCCTGTGCTGTCATGATTAGTGCCTCTGTGCTGTCCATGCATGGTAAGGAGCTTTCTTGTCTTAACATCAGTGGCTTCTATTCCCTCCTTTGGCCAGCTTATTATCCCAGCAGGGTATCTGACAACTGGCAGGGCGTAGATGTTGATAGCCCGGATTTTGTTCTTCCCATTCAGCTGACTCTTCAGGACTTGCCTTACTCTCTGCAGGTACTTGGAGGTAGCAGCTTTCCTAGCTGCATCTTCATGGTTCCCATTTGCTTGTGGGATTCCAAGGTACTTGTAGCTGTCCTCAATGTCTGCAATGTTGCTTTCTGGTAGTGTAATCACAGTTCTGACCCTTCAGGATGGTTGCTGTGGTCTGCTCTTAAATCCACTAGCCACTGAGCATTGGTATTATGTGACGCATCCTTCTTCCGTATGCTTTTCCAGTATTGCTCTGTCTTCAGCCTTGGTGGGGGTACTGTTCTCATATTGTTCACGTGCCACTGAGAGTATACCTTGGATGGTTCGGTGGAGAACATCCGGTTGATTTTCCTGGCTTCTATCTCCCTGGTATACCTCTTCAGGTGGTTAGCCAAGGCTGTGAGTCTTTGCTTGGCAGTCTCTAAGGCCTCAGGTATGGACAGCCTGTTGTACTTCTTAGGCACCGCTTTCTTCTTCATCCCACCCTTCTGCAACTCTGAGAGCTGGCTAACTTCTCTCCGTGCTGCCTTGATCTTAGCCTCTAGTCTTCTGTTTCCATGGAGGGCACTGGTCCTCATTGCTGTTCATCTTATAGCCAAGCATCTCAAAGCAATACGTAATCTGAACCAAGAACAGGCCAAAACACCA